>JAPQRQ010000026.1:5387138-5398000 GCA_037367365.1 Apogon talboti | reverse complement strand
GTAATGTTTGTGTTTGTTCAGTTTGTACTTTAATGTTCTGAGATGTGTAATGGAAACAGGCTCATTACAGACACTGATAAGGTTCCAGTGTTCATCTGTGGTACCAACATGTGTTTGTTGGTCTAATAAAAGTACCTTTATTGTCATAGCTGTAGATAATTGTGCATTTCCTATTTTTATTCGGATAAATATTGTCTCATGGACCAGTTTATTTGTATTGTTCAAGCAGAAATCTAAGTTATTTTCAATTTGTACAGCAAGTTATTCAAGGAAAAACAAATAGTATTGTTCCAATATTGAAGTTTCTTTCAATAAAAGCTATAATTGCACCACTGGTACAGTGTTGCTGGGGTTGAGGGGGGCCTCGAGATCATTGGTCCTCCAAAGGGGGGCCGATTGAGAACCAGTGCATTAGAGTCAGAGGTTACATTGCAGCAACCTCATCAAACGCTTTTGGGGCCATAACTGCTACTAACTGAGAGAACTGGACACAAAGGTAAAAATGATGCAAGGACAGGACACACCTGGTTGATCTTATAGTTGTTGTTAAGAAAATATGCACATTAGAAAAAAAGACAATGAAAAATCTAAATACAAACAGCCACGAGAGGTTTTTCCACTCTGTTCCGGTATGATAATGGGTTGGAAACGGCTTTTTTCTGATGCTGGCACTGAGCTAAACTGAAGTGTTGGAGATGGAACCTGCTCCACGAGACTACGAATGAGAGAAGAGGTGTGAAACGTTGCAGAAATTGCCTGGAAAAGGCTGCATTCTGAAATTATTCTGATGTATTCGAGTTGGAAAGCAGACTGAGTGCGTGAGGGCTTTCTATTCCATCTGTTCATGGCTGGATGGCAGCGGCTGAGAGCGCACAGTATGACTTGATCAGAAGCGGAAGTCTTAATCAGATGTCTGCTGTGGGCTCTGTTGAATGGAACGGACTGATGGGTTGTGGATGATGGATCAGGGGCTTACACTTTGGTTGACTACCTCAGAAAGCAGACGGTAGGCGCCTGGTCTGAAACTGATAAGCCATATGGGGTGTGTGTGTGTGTGTGGGACTGGGGGAGTTTGCGTGGTAGGTCTCACCCAGGTGGTCATGCCTCTGGAGGAAAACCGAGCAATATTGTCCTCAAAGTCGATGCCGCCAACCCCGATCACATCCATCTGGTCTGCTGGGTTGTTCAGTGTGCTGTGAGACGGAGAAAACTAACTTCAGTTCACTTCCAAGACTAAAAACAAACTGTAACTGATGAATTGAGCCACTCTAAACGTCCATTAAGTTGTTTCGTAGCGATTAACACACCCATACAGAGGTCCGTCATTGCCGATAGCAGAGACCATGATCACTCTGTTAGCCGTCAGCTCCCACACCTGTCAATCAAACAAGAACATGTCCTGAAGTAGGAAAAACACTGGTTCTATGACAGGTTACTGACAAGCAGGAGCACAGACTTAGGAATGTACTGATGAAAGTTTGCATGAAAGCCCTTTAATCAGACTGTTGCACAGGAGTGTAATCGATTCATGGTTGAAATCGCCTCTGCTACGATAGGTGGCAATATGCACTCTTTCAGCTTGTCACAGACCACAACAATAGTCAACAGTCAGCTACCAAGTCATCATCCCAGAGATAAACAATGGACAACATTGTAAATTTGGTATTATTAGATTATCCTTTTTTTCCCCCCTATGTAAACATGCCTTACATTGTGTTACATATTTTTTGGGCATGTACATGTGTGTATGCTTACATGTACATATGTCTGTATGGGAATGTATATACAGTACGTCATATTGCATTTTATATGTATGTGTGTATACGTTTGTATTTATATGTATGTGTATATACATTTGTATTTATATGTATGTGTATATACATTTGTATTTATATGCATGTGTGGATACATTTGTATTTATATGCATGTGTCTCTAAATTTGTATTTATATGCATGTGTGTATACATTTGTATTCATAAGTGTGTGTATACATTTGTATTTATATGTGTGTATATACATTTGTATTTATTTGCATTTATATGCATGTGTCTCTACATTTGTATTTATATGCATGTGTATATATTTGTATTTATTATGTGCGTATACATTTGTATTTATATGCATGTATACATTTGTATTTATATGTGTATGTGTGTATACATTTGTATTTATATGCATGTATACATTTGTATTTATATGCATGTATACATTTGTATTTATAAGTATGTGTGTATACATTTGTATTTATAAGTATGTGTGTATACATTTGTATTTATATGTATGTATGTATATACGTATATATACACATATATACACAGCAGTCATACAGTGTCATGTAAATCCACTGACTGACTCATACAACCAAAAAAACCAAACATTTAAACGTCCATCTGTAACATGTACTAAACACATGTTGACTTGCTGCTTCTGTGGCCTTTGAATCCACACGTCTGTTCGACGTGTGTGATTCCTGAATCATAATAGAAAGTGTCATCACCTTGTCAACAAAAGGGTGGTCCATGAAGTCCGGCCCCCCGATGCTCAGGTTCAGGACGTCGATTTTCTTCAGGATGGCGTAGTTGAAAGCATCAAGGAACCAGGAGGTGTATGAAACCTAGAAGGGAAGATAAAACGCACAGACAGCTGTTAACTGTCTTTTATTCAGGGTTTGTACAGGTTTCTACAAGTTAAATTTAATACTTTTTAAGACCTTTTAAGGACTTTTTTAAGGTATTAAATGCAGATTTGTAAATTCAAGATTTTTAAGACTTTTCAAGACCCAGGAACCCTGTATATTAATGTTTCCATCAGCTATTTGGTTAATTTATATCCTCACATCATGTACCTGGTTGTTGGTAAACACTCTAAAGATGTGCAGCTCTGAGTCTGGAGCAAAGCCCTGGCACTCCCTCATACTGGCAATGACTCCAGCTACAAACGTTCCATGGCCCAGACCTGAAAAACACCAAAGATTAAAGACCCAGCGCTTTATCCTCACACGTACTGAATGGTGACGTTTATTCATTAACAGTAAAGGACAGACAGACTAAAGCTCCTGACAGAGGTCACTATCTGTACAATATTACATTTAAAATAACACTATTTCTGCCAGGGAGCTTTATTTTGGTATTAAAATAATGAATAATATAATAACGCCAATCAACAGTTGTAACTGTCAGAGAATAATACCTTCACTACACAGAAACAGTTCAATAATCCTTTTTAAAAAGATGTAAAAATATCACATTAACCTGACAAAACTCAGAACTAGTTTTGTTGTGTCTTTATTTAATGTTTCCTAATTGATTTATTACCATTTATTAGAATATCCACTGCATTCAGAATACATAAAGTAAAAGTGACATTTTAGCAAAATATACAGTATGATTGTTTTTATTTAATTTCTCCCTATTTGTTTTTTTTTTTTTTTTAAATCAATGACTGATTTCAAATGATTTCATTTTTTATATTTAAGGAAATGTTGATGTTTATAAACTATATGGACATAAATATTGGGACACATCATGTCTACAGCTGTCAGATGTCCTGTTGATGAGGATTGGACATAGAAACATCAATATTTCCTTAAAGTTTAATGGTAGATTTTTCTTCCTCAGTGAGATGTGAAGAAAGTAGATGGTTAGTTGTGGTAGAAAATTATTATTTACAGTCAGCACCAAAAATATTTTATACATTTAGAAGTAGAACATTTGAAATCAGAGTCATGGACAAAAAAAAACAATGTTGATATAAATGAAGTCCAAACCATCTCTGAGGCATTTCGGAAACAAAAATAACAATGTAACCCAAACTAACCAATGACATGATATTGATCCCAATATAAAACTATATCATGACATTAGTCATTATTGTTTTGAATCTTAGACCCCTGTTAGAAAAGAAACACCTGAATTCAACATGTCTACATACTTTTGGACACATAGTGGACATCTGCAAAATCACAGTATGTGGTCCTCAGATTGCCCACCCATAAACATGAATATTAACATCCACCTCACTACTTTGTCAGCAGTATCATCATCACCGTCATCATCAATGTGTTCTTCCTCCTCACCATCATCCAGTGTCTTCTCATTCGTCCAGTTGGTCCTTTCTTTCACGTTCTTAAAATGCGGATGCTTTTCGCTGAGTCCAGTATCAAACACAGCCACTTTAACACCCGACCCTGCACACACACACAAACGGAAGAGGAAAAGTCACAAACATTTAAAGTAAATGTGTCTGAAAACTTATTCAGGTCAGAGAGTCAGTTAGAGGACTTATCCCGACTGTCCTGGTTTTCTCATGGAGGTCGAAGGTCGAGGGCTTACCGGTGTGTCCCATCTGCCAAAGTACATCTGCCTGCAGGATCTGGGCGACGTGGCGGGGGATTGCTCTCAGCAGCCTCCTGCTCGAGTGGCGGCCGGTGGCGTGCCAGAAACCTGCACCCAATGATAAACTGGTTCGTCGGAAGGGGCGGGACGACTGCCATGACTGCCATTTTTGGGTCCCACGGGTGGCGTTGCACGGTGCAGCCGGTTCAGGGGCTACACAGACAACAGCAATGGAAGCATATTTAGCATTTGTCAGGATGCAGCAGTGACAAAAGTTTTCAAACACCCTAAAGATTTTACACAATCTCAAATCTGTTCCCTCATTGGCAGAGTGTCTAAGCTTCCCCTTGACCTGATCGTTCTTATCATGTTCTGATCCATCATTTCAAGTGATTTTCTCTCTCTCTTTCCCTACTTCCATCTACTGTGCTTAACCACACCACATAAGTAAAACCTAGGTTATATGAATCACTAGGACAGAGCAGAATATGACTGTTCATTATCAAACAGTGGGAGGGGGCTGCAGGGCAGTGAAATAAAGGCATGCAGGGGCAGAGGGGTCTTCCATCTTATCTAATTAATTAGCCAATTACTGCAGCTAGCTGCTCTGAGGTCTCACACACTCTCTCAGGAATACACTTCTGTTATTTTACTATTTAACTTAATTTTCACTGTTATCTCCAGGTACCAGGAGACGGACGAAGGACACGGCTGCCACCAGGAATTTTAATGGCGTCCACATTTTGTTTTTAAAAGCACCATTCACATGCAATAGTGTCCACGCTGTTGCTGTAATTATATTGTTAAGTATTGTTAATGCCCATTCTAAACAGATGAAGTACCCGTAATGCAAAGCTGTTGCTCAGTTTAACTATGCACTCCTTCTGTCGTGTGCGTATCAATTTAACTGTACATTCCATTTATTGAGCTCCACATTGGCCAAACGTGCTCTGCTTGTATTTATACGTTTTTCCAGAATAATGAGGTTCATGTTATCATACGTGCACCTCATGAAGAGAAGGTCTGGGTTTTCTGCATCATTATTCATCACAGCTAAGCAGAGGTAAAGTCAGAGCGCAGCCTCATCCAAGAGCAGAGTCCAGACTTCTGATAGACATGGATTCAAGTCATCAAACTGGTGACTTTACAGCTGACACTGTCTTCATTTGTGCCTTTACGTAGACTTTGGTTTTTGACTTTGAGTCAGTTCTTCTGAGATGGGCCCAAAACACGTGAATGTCATATCATGTCATTGTGGTGGCATGGCCGGGTGGTCAAAGGCGCTGGATTTAGGCTCCAGTCTCTCTGGAGGTGTGGGTTTGAATCCCACCGCTGCCATTTAACATCTAAAAGGTGATTTGTTGATTCCTGCTTGTGTCATATGTTAAGCTTTGAAAAGTGTATCTAAATTCTACAATTTCCAAGTTTGGGATCAATAAAGGCTGGAAACAAAATATTTACATGTAGTTTTGCACACAGTGCTATCCATATCCATAGGTCAAATGAGAACATACATCAGGGTTTGTTCAGATCCCAGTGTATCTGCAGGTGCAGCTATTCAGCTAAGAAAATATGTTGTTGGGGTGAGGGTCTTCAAAGATGCAGAATTTACTCAACAAAAAATAATATTCTGCATAATCTGACTTGTCTGGGACTAGTTTTGAGACTCCATGGGACCGACTTGTCAACTGATGCACAATGACGTCGTCCTACCACTGACCGTGACCACTGGCTGAGGCTGAGGCCTTTAGTAACACTTATCCACTATTAATCCACACTTTAAAGGCATTTGCACATAAAACTGCATATTAAACATTTCCAACTGGTTTCAAACTATCTTTAAAGAAACCCCAGGCTCCGCGGTTCCATGCTGATCCTGGATGTGTGTGTGTGTGTGTGTGTGTGTTGGGGGGGGGGGGGGGCACACTAAAGCCTTTCATCCGGTGCCAGGCCCAGGGCGTCGGCCCCCTCTGTCCAGCCGAGCTCCACCAAAACTGACTCACCTACCCCCTCGTAGGGCGACAAACACAGGCTTTCTCTGTGCTGACTCCCATCCCCCAACACCACATACACACACCCTGCGCAGTGTCGACACCCCAAAGTTGGCCTGCTCTTCACATTAAGATACACAATCCTCTCCTAACCACAAACACAGCGTTGAGAGAAACGCAACAATCAAAGGCACATTCTGTTGGAGACAAACAGCGTTCTGTATCTCTGCAGAGGTTTGAGTTTCATTGCGTTGCATTTTTTTTCCTGTCGGGCAGACGTGCCAACCTCAGAAGCACTAAGATCTGTTGTGTGATACGACAACACCATATTGTCAGACTTACAGGGAATGTACTTGAGTGAGCGGAACACTTTGCGCTGCGGCGTCACCCTCTTGATGTACGGATGGTCCTCTAAGGTCAGCAGGCTGCTGGGCGAGGCCTGGCGGATGTGGACCAGCTCGAAGTCGCTGGGGAAGTCCGAGGCTGGGTTTTCCCTGGGGACGATGTGCCACTCCAATGCTCCATCTGCGGCGTTCCTCAGGGCGCTGCGGATGTACAGACTCCGAGCTTTGGCGGAGAAGTACCCCGTAAACGCTACGATGTACTCTGGAGGAAGAGAGAGGATGCATATGAATAACACACAGAGAAGAGAAGGAAGGAAAAGAGAAGCAAAAATAGTTCCAATGTCCCTGTATCTCACCAGCATGTTCCATCAACCAATAACAAGTTGAATGTGTGAGGTTGTCAGGTTCTGTTCTATGTTCCAGTCCTGTGGTCTGGATGCAGATCAATCTCCAATAGAAGTGGGTGGTACTTTCACTGGAGGAGAACTCAACTAATTCAAGTCCATATATGACTTCTATCAGTGATCAATAGGAACTAGATTGATATGTGGAACCATTTACATGTTATACCTAATAAATCGACTTCATTTGTGTGTATTTAGGAGAGGACTGTTTCATTAACAGTCCTCTCCTAACACAATAATAACAATAGTGTTACACTAGCAGGTTCAAGCTCCTTTTAGACTCCTTATCGCACCATATTAATTTCTTTTCTTAGATTAAATATTGCATTTGTATTCTTGGAGCATGTGCATTGAGTTTTATTTCTGTCCTCTGTGCAGATTCATGTCACATTGAAAGCACTTTCCAAGTAGACTCTTGAGTCCAATTCTATTTACTTCCTGATTATGACAGATTAAGTCAAGCGTTAAAGGTTTGTTTTGGTCTGTTTTAATCAATTTTTTACAGCGGTGCAGTGATTAAGTTGGAGCTGCACAATTAATCAGATGACAATCATAATCCCAATATAAACCAGTGTAATCCTGTAATCGCAAAAGGCTGCACTTTAAAGTCCCCATATTTATTAGGTTTTAGATTGATCTAATAGTTCAATAAACACAACCTTCATCGTATGGTGATAGTTTGGATTCAGTGACACTGAGCAGTGAGAGGGGGCGTGGGTCCAACAGGCCTCATCGTTATTGTGTTAAACCAGGCTTAACCATGTTTCAGTCCAGCTAACGTTCAAGCAGCTGAACCCCTCCACCCATGAATGACTGTTGGAGTTATTATACACCAACATGCACAAATAACATACTATAGTAAAAACACACCAAAAATTCCCTAAAATATACAAAAAGTATGATTAACTGCATTAAAATATGCTAAAATACACTAAAACAGGATAAAATACACTAAAATACACATGCATATGCTTAAATATCCTACAATACACACAAAATATACACAAAACTGCTTAAATATGCTTAAAAAGAGAGAAATATCAATAAAATAAAATAAAATAAATGGGGGGGTTAGTAAATTAATTTAAAATATTAGAGAAGTGTGGAACAATTGAGGGGTAAAAAAGTATACAAGGAGCCTTTTTAGGGTCTGAATTCACACCGACTTTGATGCAGAGATTATGGGTGGAATCCACTCAAAATGTTATCTATTGTCAATAAGAAACAGCCTCTTTACTTGGGACCACAAAGGTTGTTTGTTATTGACCATACTTATAGCATTTTGAGTGGATTCCACCCACAATCTCTGCATCGTACAAGATACTGCAAATATGAAATAAATAAAACAATGAATGTCCATAATAAGGAGCAAAGCCACTGGTGCAGTTTGAGCTCTTCAGCCTCCTCCCTTTGTGTTAACAGAGGACGCAGCGATCTGGTTTCAATCAACTTTATTGGAAATGTTACTGAGACCAAGGCTCGGTGCTTACACTTACTGAGCTCCTCATGCTGACCGGTCGATACAAGCGTACAGAGTGAGATGTCATACAGTGTAGATGCAGGAAAGGCCATTTATATAAAGATAAAAACTCTATTGTTAATATTTTCCTTTTCTTTTCTTTTCATGTGTTTGTCTGACCAGTGAATACAATATGTACAAGGCCGACAGACAGATCGACAAACGGGAATATGTGCAGTACAGTTGGTGATAGACATGAAATACGTACTTAAGATAAAGAAACTACTGCGTTATTGTCATTACAAGAGCCCTTAAGCAAAAAAAAGCACCTTCATGATGTCTCTACATGACCTACAGCAGGAGCATCAAACTCAGTGTACTTGAAGGTCCACATTCAGCCCAATGTGATCTCAAGTGGACCAGACCAGTAAATTAATAATATAATAACCTATAAATAATGACAAAAAATGTTTCTTTGTTTTATTGCAAAAAATCCCCCAAAAAATTATGAAAAAGTTTGGTTTACAAACTACCCTTTCACAAAAAAGAACTAAGCAAGTGCAGTTTTAACAATATTATGCCTTAACTTATCATTTATACATGTGCATTACACACAACGGTACACAAACAGTTGTTAACAGGCAGGATATAGTTAAAATTGCACTTAATTTTCAGGTTGTTCAAATTTGTTCAGGTTATTCACATTTTATTGTGAAAGGATAGTTTAGAAATGTATATACTGTCATAGTGTAATGTATTTTTTTTCACATTAAACAAAGAAGAAAATTTGTGCTATTTACTTTAAATCACAATTGGTCTGTATGTGACACCTCCTTGGTGACTGTTAATATCTTCAGAGTCATTTTTGCACTTCCCAAATTCATCTTGTGGGCCAAAATGGAAACTTTGTTGGGCCGGTTCTGGCCTGCAGGCCACGTGTTTGACACCCTTGTCCTACAGTCCAAAAGCATTCTCCTATCACAGTACAGATGAGATATTCTGAATAAGAGTCCCTAGTATTAAAAATGAAGGCATCTGCTGAATTCCAACTGGAAAAACAAGTCAAGATTTCGTGCAATATCAATATTTGTATTCCTGTCATGACGATATGAAGACAGCCTGAATACGTTGTGTGAAGTACCAGGATGGGGTGTGTTTCTGTATGCACTTATCTCAGAACAATAAGGACATTGTTGTTATTGTGATTTGATGTAAGTGACACTAGGGTGTGCCTTAAAGGTCCTGTGTGCTCATGTCAGAAGTCATGTACGTGGAGTTCATAAACAGCGGCTGCAGCGGACGGATCGACTGAAAAAGCCTAACTCCGAACGCCTTTTCTGCACCGTCCATACAACTCACCATCCGCAGACCGCTGGCTGTGAACACCCTGCTCTGCAACAAATGAATGCATGTGTGCAGCTGCAGACAGCGGAGCACTGAGCTGTGATAGGAGGACAAGTTCTGAACAACAGCTGAGTGGTCTGCAGGTTTAAGGAGGAGAAATTCATGGCTTTTTGTTTTTAACAAGGTGTTTTTCAAAGCAACTTTTGGTTCAATTCCAGACCTTCCATTCACATTAATATCAGTCCAACAGGCCTCATAGTTATTGTGTTGAACCAGTCTGAACCATGTTTCAGTCCAGCTAACATTCCATTTCCACTTGTCCAGGACTAATGTTTGAAGCTCATACCTGAACCCCTCCACCCATGAATGATGGTTGAAGTTATTATACACCAATATGCACAGAAAATACACTAGACTAAAAAAAAAAAAAAAAGAAACTCTAAAATTAAAAAAAATGCTAAAATATGCTAAAATACACACAAAACTACACAAAAAACCCACAAAATGCACTAATGTGTACAAAAATATGCCAAAATACACATACATAATACTTTTCTAAGGCTGAAGTTCCAGGTTTATTTCTTTATTTACATATTTATTACTGTGACTGACAGTGTAATGTGTATTTCTACGAGTGTTGATTTTGTAAAATTCACAGTAAATTATGTTTTACTGACAGAAACGTTTTCAAAACCTATGAAAATCAAAAAAGTGCACGAATATGACACAAACAGGTTTGACTAGAGTCATTCCAGTACCGACCGGTTCAATCAGATCAGTTATTATAGACTTTCCTCATGCATTTCTTATCTTACAGATTATGTGCCTTTGAGCACTTTAACTTTTCACTTTCACATAAAATTGCAGACTTTCCAAGGTCTAGAAAACACCGTGTCAAAATTCCATACTTTTTAACCCTACATTAGTCACCTGGGGTGTTTCGACACCCCAACTTTTTTAAATTGCTCATAATTTCCAAATTAATA
>JAPQRQ010000026.1:5312514-5324693 GCA_037367365.1 Apogon talboti | reverse complement strand
CTAACAGCAGCTTCACCTCCTCATTACACCATCATCCTCCTGACAGCCACTTTACCTCCTCTCCACCTTTACCTCCTCTTTATAACATTCCTAGATGCCTCATATTGAACCTGTTTGACTCCTTGCCTTCTATCTACAGAGGACTTTCCTCTTCTCATCACCTTCTATCTAACTTTGTTCCCTTCTCATCTCCTATCTATAAGCTATTACCACATCCTTCTCCCCATTATAGTATGAAACATATGAATCCTTAACTCATGTATGGACGCTTTTTCTTATGTCTCACTTCCTATCCAAGTTCTTCTCTGTTTCCTTGCCTCCTGTTTTTGTCACCTCCTATCTACTGACCTTCCACCTAACCCTCTTGACTCCTCTCCACTTATTTAGGATCTTTTTCAGATCCTGCTACCTTTGAGTCTACTCGTGTTCGTTTTCCTATCCAGGAGCCTCCTTGCCACATTGCCTCCTCTTTTTCTAACTTCTGTCTAACCTTCTTTGACCCATTGTCTTCTCATGTCCTTTCTTTCGATCCTTGCCTTCTGTCTAACCTTCTTTGACTCCTTGTCCTCTACATGGAGACCTTCTCTGTCTCTTGTCTATTATCTAAGAGTGTCCTCACCTCCTTCCCTCCTATGTAGGATCCCTCCTCACCTCCTCACCTCCTTGCCCCATTGTCAACAATCTAAGAGTCTCATCACCTCCTCACCTCCTGTCTACTGCCTCCACTCCTTATAATTAGGATCTAAGATCTTTCCAGCCTAGTTGTCTCCTATCTAGGACTCCTCTTGCAGCCTCACCTGCTATGCAGAACCTTTATTTTGTATTCTCTCCTCCTATCATAGGGTCTCCTCACCTCCTCACCTCCTGTCTACTTCCTCCTTCTCCACTTCCTTTCCTCGTACCTGTGATCCTTCTTGCCTCCCCCTCTCTTATCTAGGATTCTTCTTGCCTCCTCACCTCCTATTCAGGACCTTTATTTGTTTCCTCTCCTCCTATCTAAGAGTCCACTGACCTCCTTGCTTCCTATTTACTGCCTCCTTCTCCAACTCCTCACCTCGTACCAAGGATCTATCTAGCCCACTTGTCTCCTATATAGGATTCCACTTGCATCCTAGGATCTAAGAGTCTCCTCACCTCCTAAATACTACCTCCTTCTCCACCTCCTCGCCCTGCACCTGGAATCCCTTTTGCCTCTTCGCCTCCTATCTAGGGTCTTTCTCCCTTCCAGACCCACCGTTCAAAACTCCAAAACCTTTCTTTGTTTCCTCTCCTCCTATCTAACAGTCCCCTCGCTTCCTATCTACTACCTCCTTCTCCACTTCCTTTCCTCGCACCTGCGATCCATCTTGCCTCCTTATTTCCTACCTAGGATCCTTCTTGTCTTTTCGCCTCCTATAGGACCTTTCTTTGTTTCCTCTCCTCCTGTCTAAGAGTCTCCTCACCTCATCGCCTCCTATTTTCTGCCTCCTTATCCACTTCCTTTCCTCGTACCTGCGATCTTTCATGCCTCCTCGTCTCCTGCCTAGGATCCTTCTTGTCTTTTCACCTCCTATCTAAGACCTTTCTTTGTACCCTCGCCTCCTCACTGTAACTCTTTCCTTTGTATACATTTTTATATTATCATTGTTATTATTTGTGTATTTTTAAGCTGCTGATAGACTTTGTTTGTTTCCTCCCACCTTCGCATATGCTCATCCATATTTAATGTACGCCATCCACCAGCCTGTGTGTGTCTGTGTGTGTGTCCCTGTGGGAATGATTGTGTATAAATGAAACGGTGTCAGTGGATGGTTCGGTCTACGTGAAGGTACACTTATGTTTGTGTGTGTTTCCTGACTGTGTGGGAGTGTGTAGTGGTGTGTGCGACTGTGTGTTTTGTCGGACTCCCTGCTGTCTGACACCATCTGCTGTTTCTTTCTGACTGAAGCAAAAGAGTCGAACGGTGGGAGGAACCGATCCCAAACACTCCGAGAACGCAGGAAACCGTTCTCTGCTGATTAAACGTTTCATCAGCAACATTTTACTGTTGCTAAGAGACGCATTAAAGAGAGCCGCAGTTGGTTCTGGCGGTTTCGCGATGATTTAAAGTCTGATAAAGAAGCCAAGGAGGTGAATGAGCTGCCTCGTAAAGAGAAGAGGAGGTTAGAGAGTTGTCAATAAAGAATGAGGAGGTGAAAAGGGTTTAATGCAATTTAAAAGAGTCTATACATGTTTGTGTTTACAGTTTTTCTTCAAGTTCACAGGTTTGACCCTTATGCCCTCCTCAAACTTACTACCCTCTAATATCTCTAGTTTGATTCTAAATGAAATGTTTACATTAGAGATTTTATTATTATATAGTGTAATGGCGGTGAAATTTAAAAAATGTGGTTATAATGGAAGTCAATGGGACTTTTTTGTCCACAAGGGAGTATCTGACACTACAGAAAAAATACTATTGCAATTAAATCAGTTGATTAGATGTTCATTTCAGCAGCAGCAATTTCAAGGAGGCCAAAGTATTTCCCACAGTGCTATTTTCCTCAAGGGTAGATATCTTTCAGTTTTTTCCTGTTTTAATCATTATTATTATTATATCAAGCTTTAAAAATCCACTCATAGTCATCATGTATTTTTGACACAAGTTTACCTTCAGTTTGTTTCACAGGTACATAAGTAGTTTTAGTTTTGTTGTTATTTTGAGGAGTTAAAGAAATTTACATCCACTCATTTCCTGTTTAAAATCAAACCAATAACTTCAATCATTTTGTAATTTTTGGAAAATAAATTGTTGTCTGATGGAGAAATCAGCCACATTTTAGTTAATAACTAATGTCTTGGTTTTGGTTTCGGTCTTAATACGACCACATGGTTCAGAGCTTGGTTTCATCTCGCTCAGTCTGAATCTATGTCAGTACTGAGTGTTTGTCTTTGAGGTTTTGTTCATTAAGTGTTGGATAAATAATAAAAACAAGTTGAGTCCCTTCATGAATAACCACAGTTGTCCAGGGTCTGATGGACAGGTGTAAACAGGACAGGACTAATGAAGACATCTGCATCAGTTCTCTGGTTTTAAGACATGTGACAGAGCTGAAAGGTTTACCGGTGTTCAGTGTCTACAGGTGTTCATGGAAAATGTTCATGGTGTTTACAGGTGTTCATGGTGTGAAGGTGTTTACGGAGGTCTATGTTGTTATATCTGTTCACTGGTGATGAGTTTGTTCTTCAGAATTACCGCTGATCTTAGACTGGTTGTTTATTTTAATTTTAATATAACATTAAAACAAAAACAAGAAATTTGAACATAAAAAGAAAGAATATTGTGGATATGAGACACTTTGTTACTGATCATGCTCAGTGATTTCATTTCTTCCTGCTTGCAGCTCAGCCGCCATGTCTAAAGCGACGGTGAAGAAGCTGCACTGGCGCTCCAAGGTAACGCCCATTTTAATTCAGTGTTTTATACTGAACACACAAACCTGCAGTGGTTCTATACGTTCATGTCTCCTGTCCTCCGTCCACTCAGGTCCAGGAGAGCTTTGTGCCGCTGGGCGGCGGCTCTGGAGAGCTGGGGCTGGCCATCGGAGGCGGGGCCGACTACGGCGAGTTCCCGTTCGTCACGGCTGCCCCTGGAGGCGGGGCCACAGTGGGCGACATCATCTTAGAGATCGGTGGGACGCCAGTTTTAGGGATGACTCTAGGCGACGTCAGAGGAGTCCTTAACTCCTGTCCTCATCCAATCAGAATCAAGACGGTCTCACCAGGTGAGTACGGTGGTACACCACGAAAACAAATATCACCTGAGGTCACATGACTCCATCTGAAGATACAAAGTACATCAGCAGCGTCAGTGTGAGTAACATGTGAGCTTTTCCATGGTGTGTTCCATCTTCCATCTTCCTAAAACATCTGTCAGTTCCATCACAAATAATCTACGTCTGCTCCATCTTCAGTCTGAGCTCCTCCTCCTCACATGATGTCTTTAAATGATCAGATTTCATTGGTCAACCTGTCAGTTCTGTGTGTTTAATGTGTCCTGTTGTGTCCACCAGGCTCGTCTCTCTGTAAGGACCTCAGGTTGTACCTCAGTAAATGTTTCACTCCAGGATCCATGGACAGTCAACTGCAGCAGCTCATCAGAGAGAACCTGTACCTGCGCGCCGTGCCCTGTACGAAAACACACCTCAACACCTGAACGCACCACGACACACCTGGACACACTTCAACACTTGAACACACTTTAACACCTGAACACACCATGACACACTATAACACCTGAACACAGCATGACACCTGAACACACCTGGACACACTCACATATATGTACACACAGCTGCTTGGTTAAGTTTTCAACTTAAAGAGCAAATTTGGAAAGACACTTAAGTCTACGGTTCCTGTCCCAGAATCAAATTGCACGTTAAAACCAATTCCCTGCATTTTTAAACCAAATCTGTTGGATTAAGTCGAGAGACAACACCTGCACTAGTTTGACTGAGGATATTATAAACCCAAGACTGCATCAAAAACCATATTTACCCATTTTATTTTAGTGAGGAATGGAAACTTCATATTTAAAGAAAATTAGTTTTTCATTGTCAGATGTTATGGAGCAAAAAAACTAAACAATTCTAATAAAATTTTTAACTAAAACATAACATGATGTTAGGATTTGATGCAAAAATACTGATTTCTACCATGTATTAACTAAAGTTTTGTTCTTGGGTTAGAGGGTAAGGATTAATAGTTTAGGGCTGAATAGGGTTGTCCATCCATTTAAAAGAAATAAGTAATTACTCACACAGTTTGACTTAAAATTTATCACAAATGACAGTTTTTCTTAAGTCTGAAGCTTATAATTGCAATAAATAATTAATGTAGAATCAGCGCTGAGGAAGTATATGTAATTCCAAATCCCTAAATCTATTCAGTTTGTATAAAATTTTAAGACAAGGTGAGATATCACATTCATAAAAACAAAGAGACATGAAGTCCCAGCGACCTTGACCTTTGACCTCTGACCAGCAGAATTCATTTCAGGTCACATTTGAGTCCAAGTAACGATCTGTGAGGATATTCTAACTTGAGGAAATGCACAGTGAATGCATCTAAAATGTCTGGAAGTTGTCTTTTCTGCTGCGTAAACTCCTGCTTCTGCAAATAACCGATTATGATCATGTGACTTTATCAAACTTTGACCTTAAAGTTACAGTTTAATATTATTATTCTGGTTTCACTGTTTTTTAGAGCTGTTTCAGTTAATACTAGGGTCTCCTGTCTCTTAAAGGAGTAACATGTCACCCAGTTCAACATTGACGCTATGTGATGTGATTTGTAATGGTTTTCAGCTCAGACGATTAAGATTAACTGGGTCACGCATACACATTAAATACCGTTTGTAGGATTAATCCACTGCTGCTGTTAGTCTGTACATAGGATTTATCAACAATAACTAATGTACAGAAAACCACTGCCTTTATCCGTTAAGATTTAAAGTCATCACCACTCGTTCTCTTTCATTAAACCAGGAGAAAATAGCCTGGTTTATTGGCAGCTTTTAATCTTTACTAAAAATACGGACAGTTTGGATTAGAGCGGCGACTAACGAGCAGTTTCTTGTATGAAAAGTAAAACAGTGAAAAATCCCCTGGTAATCTCCTCCAGATGAAAGTGACGTTTTCACAGGCCTTTTTCAGCAGCGAACAGACCGAAGTATAAACATGTTCCACCAACAAGATGGAAGATGCAGCACATTGGAGAAGCAAAAAAAATCACTTAAAACATTAACTGATCATAGAAACAGTAAATTATTAATGTTACTCAGATCTAACTTCATTTATGTAAAACAAATTTTATAGTGAGTGTTTTTATCATAAGAAATTAACATCTTTCTCATCTGCCTGCTGGTTTTGTGAATAAATAAAAAAAAAAACACAACTGACCATGTGTCATTTGTAAAATGAATATGAGTGTTAGTTGATTGAACTTTACAATTAAGTTTAATTTTTCAGCAAAGTACTGCAAAAAAATTCACCAGATCTCGGTGATGCATCTAAAAATGATACCGTGATAAATGTAAAAAATGCAACAAGTTGAGAATCACATAAAGGATGCAATGAGATAAAAATGATGTGAAGGATGTAGCAAGATTAGAATGTAAGAGATGTAAAAAGAAAATGATATAATTAAGTGAAAATGTGAAATATGCCACAAGGTGAAAATTTAAAAGCTGCAAAAGATGACAGCATTGGACAGAACATGATGACAATGTTACAAAAGGCACAAAATGAGGAAAACATAAAAGAAGCAACAAGATAAAAATGTAAAATATGCAACACAATGCAAATGTGCAACATGAAAAAATATGAATGACATGACAACGATGTGACGTTACAAAAGTATAAAAATATGAAAACAGAAAATAAGATGAAAATTTTACAAAAGACAAAAACATAAAAGAAGCAACAAGATAAAAATATAAAACACATAACAGATGAAAATGAAAGAAGAACTGCAACACGAAATTTTGCAATTTTGTAAATGATGTAAAAAGACAAAAACATAAAAAAAGATGAATGGACAAAAAACAAAAGTGTGTGCAAAATTATGAAAACCACAGTAAGAAGAAGTTAAGTAATCAATGAGGGGAAAATGTGACTAAAGGTATAAAGAAATGAAAGTGTAAAAGATACAACAAGATAAAAACACTGTAAAAAGTTAAGGCTCAATGGAATAAATATAAAAGAAGACAAAAATAAAATGAAAACATGTAAAAGACAGAGGAACTAACAAAAAAAATCAGACATGTCGTCTCTGATTTCCTGTATATTTAGTTCATTTTATTTACAATGATTTTGATGGAATTAAATCAGAATAAATATTTTATCTGATGATGCAAACACATCATAAATGTGTATCATAATAAATGTAATTAACATTATAACTATGGTTTGATGACTCGTCCTATAATGGTCTTTATTCTATATCCTTATGTTCTTTATGGTCGTGGCTGCAGGTACGACCAGGCAGCCGCGGGACGGAGAGATTTCAGGCGTCGACTACAACTTTGTGTCCATCGAGGAGTTTTTCTCTCTGGAGGAGTCGGGGGCTCTGCTGGAGAGCGGCAAGTTTAAAGGTAGGAAAAACAAACGCACCTACTGCACAGAGGACGTCCGGGTCAGAATGAGGAGGGATGAAGATGAAAACATGTCCAGAAAATGATGTGAAATAGTTCATAAAGTGGATTCATACATTATGTGGACAAAAGTATGTGGACACGTTGAATTCAGGTGTTTCTTTTCTAACAGGGGTCTGGGTTACAAAACAATAATGATAAATGTCATAATATAGTTTTATATTGGAATAAATATCATTGCATTGGTTAATTTGGGATAAATTGTTATCTTTGTTTCTAAAATGCCTCAGACATGGTTTTGACTTCATTTCTCTCAACATTGATTTTTTTTATTATCCATGACTATGATTTTAAATGTTCTTCCTCTAAATTTCTAAAAAAAAAAAAATTTTCAAAAACTTTGCTCATTTTGTTGATCTTTTATTAATCATTTTGTTCATTTTGTTGAGGTCGACTCCATAAATTTCACTTGTTTTTTGTAATCTGCTCATAAATGGGTTTTTTTTTTACTATTTATTATTAAACGTGTCAGTTATTTGTGTTTTGATGGTGTAATCTTGTAACTGTGTTCTGGACTCCCTTGTAAAAGAGGTTCTTAATCTCAATGAGATTTTTAATAATGGTTGATAAATAATGAATATATTATTGCAGACAGGGTTACGAGGTCTTTTAACGACATAGAAGACCTGCTTTGGTTCCCACTGAGGTGATATTTTACAGTGTTGGAGGAAACTCGCTGCCTGAGTGATGTTTAATGTTTTTAACAGTGTTTGGGAGGAAAAGAGGATTTTGTCTCTAATCCCTGAAACCTCAGACCTGCTTCATCAGCTCAGTGTGGCCCACATCTATCTTCCTTCTCCCTCTCTTTTTAACCCACTCTCTGTCGAGGTCTCTCGCTCTCTGCATTAATCTCAATGGGATTAATGTGACCGAAATAGAACCTGAATCCATATTCATGTTTTCACACTGAACAAGATGTGTCCAACCTGTCACTGATTTCACTGTTATTAGATTCTAAAAATGGATTTACTCTCAGTGATCTTTAGTCCCTTTGTGTTTGGTTTTCTTCTTTACCTTAACGTCTTATTAGATGTTTGTTTGGTTCATTGGCAGGTTGTTGTTTTGGCTCAGAAATACACTGTATCAGGACAGGTACTTTGTCCATTTATGTTCAGTTTTGTTGCTCATTTTGTCTGTTTTGTCCTTTTTTTATGATTTTGTGAATTTAATTTGTTGCTTACATTGTCTGTTTTGGTTAATTTTGTCCATTTTCTTCATTTTTATGATTATTTGATCTATTTTTGTTCAGGTTTGTGGCTCATTTTACTGATTTTGTAAATGGGTTTCTTTGGGGTTTTTTTGCTCATTTTGTGATCTTTTATTAATCATTTTGTTCACTTTGTTTTTGTAGATTTTGTCAATTATTTTGTTCACTTTTATCTGAATGAAACGTCTTAATATAAAAGACAAAATATGAAGCCTATTATCGAATCGTTGCTTTAGTGACACAAAGTCTCTTTAAAAATTAAAACCTTTTCATCTGAAAATTATGATTTCTAATGGTCCAACTGTATTCCTGTGGTATTCCATTATTTTCATTAAAATATCAGATTTTGTAAAAACTTATTGTGTGCAGGTCCAGACCTGGATCATATACGAGGACTGAGATATGGGACAAACCTGGTATAAAATCAAAAACGTAGAAAGTCCTGTAGATTTTCAGTTCAAGGTTCAGACGAACACACAGATGTGATTTCAACACATAGGCATATTGATATTTTGATATTATTGATATAATTGATATATATATATATATATATATAAAACATATTTTTATTCTCGTCCAATAACAGGTAACTACTACGGTACGCCACGCCCAGTCCACATCGGCCCAGAGAGTCCACCAATCACGTACCAGGAGCATCGAAACCTGCTGAGGAACTTCAGGACGAGGAGTAAGTCTCTGAGTAACCTGGAGAAAGCAGTGGAGGAAGGAGACAACAGTGAGGAGGACAGCGGCCTATCAGGTATGAAAACAAAAGACAACTAAATATCAACTCCAACGGATACTAAACAGAGAAATAAATACACCAGTTTGTGTCAAACATACACCCCATGGGGAAAAAAATGGCCCACAGGATAAATTTGTGAAATGAAAAATTACACTGAAGAAATAAACAATGGTGTAAAAATCATTTTAGTTCCACATACAGAATAATATGATCTAAAGTGGGTCAAACCAGAAAAATACTATCCTAATAATCTAGAAATAATGACAACTCCAAACTTTTCTAGTTGTTTTAGTGTAAAAAAGAAAAATGTTTACATTAACAAACTATCAATTCACAAAAATGTGAATAATATGAACGAATATGAACGACCTGAAATGTCTTTAGAAAAAAAAGGGCAATTTTAAACATATTCTCCGTTACTAAATGTTTGGTGTATTTGTAGATCCACTGTGATCTGTAAGTTATAATGCACATGTGTAAGTGTTAAGCTGAGGCAGAATATTGTTGAAATTGTGTGTAAAAAATGAATTCATATTTCATATCATTCATTCATATTTGTTCATGTTATTCACATTTTTGGTGAAAGGGTAGTTTGTTAATGTAAACATTTTCATTGTGTAATTTTAGTTTTTCACACTAAAAATGAAAAAAGAAGAAAAGCTTGGTTATGTTATTTTATTTTACTGTCTGAACCATTTGAAAATGAAAAGTGATTGAAGATGAGACCATTGATTGTTAATATCTTCAATGTAAATTTTGCATTTCACAAATTCATCCCATGGGCCAGATCGGACCCTTTGCCGGGCCAATTTTGGTCCACGGACTGTATGTTTGACACCCCTGACCTACAGGAAAGTGGTTCAGAAACTTGTATTTCTCATTCCAATCTGTATTCTTTAGCAGGTTCAGCTGGAGCCCCGCCCACCGGCCTGCCTCTCAGCCAATCATGGGAGTCGGCGGTGGGGAGTCGAGACGGGTCAGAAAAAGGAGGAAGAGGAGTCGGGAGAGGTAGAGGAGGAGGAGGAGGAGGTCCACTGCCTGAGAACTGGGAGCTGGCGTTCAGTGACTCAGGAGAGCCATACTATATAGAGTGAGCAACATTATTTAATTTAATTCAATCTATCCTGTACTTCAGTCCAGGATAAATGAATGTAAAATACATTTTACACCAAATTCATATTTATTGTTTAATATGTCTTTTTGTATCAAATTATTTCATAAACCTAATTAATACAATACATTTAAGTGATGAGTTTGTTTTTTATTATTATTATTGTCAGACAAACAAAATTTTCATCGTTTTATTAAGTTGTTTTTTAATAACAGCCAAACTAGGTAGTGAAAACATTAAATTTTACTTAAGTCACATTTTTAAGCTGCAGTATTCCTACATTACCCAGCATTCACAGTGAATTCATGATGATAACAAGGCTTGTTTGTATCTGTCAGTCATAACTCGAAGACAACCAGCTGGCTGGATCCTCGAACCCAGAACAAAGAGACCGTGTCCTGTACAGAACGTAAGTCTGTGTTCCGTTTTAAAGGGTTTTATTTGAGAACCAGCAGGGGGCAGCACAGACCCACTCCACTCTGAGTGTACTCCACTTTATGAGAACAGATCAAGGGTCATTTTAGTTCAGGGGTCATATTCAGCCCAATATGATATGATACGTTGGTCAGACCAGTAAAATAATAATGAAAAAAGTAAAGTTACTCTATGAAAATGTTTACAAACTATCCTTCAAAAAACATGAATAACCAGAAATTTCTTAAGAAAAGTAACTGCAATTTTATCAATTTTATTTTTTTGTTGGAAATGGAAACATTTTCACACAGGATAGTTCGCACCACAACTAACTTTACATCTCAGGAAGAAAAATCTCTTATTACACTTTAGGAAATATTAATGTTTTTGTCTCAAATCATCATCAACAGTATATCTTACAGCTGTAGACATGATGTGTCCCAATATTTTTGTCCATATAGTTTATGTATGTATGTATGGATGGATGGATGCTTTATTCATCCTGAAGGAGACTGCATGGTCTGCTGCTCATATATACACATCACAGACATAAAAACAGGTAAAAAGGAGATCAAATAAATCCACATACACCACTATACAGTATACGTGTTATACACCGTTGGGCTCGTGCAGATGCCATCTGCTGACAGCTGATGTTAACTGAATACAAACTCATCTCTGACTCACTGTCCGTATATCTTTGTTTCTTTGAATCATCAATGTGAGGCTGGAATGATGCTGAATGAATGTTTAATGATGTCAGGTGCAAAATCTTCAGTCAAATATTGAAGAGATGAGGTCAGTATATGTGTCATCTCTGAGTTTCAGGCACTTAAAATATAAAATGTTCAGACTTTCTGTGTGTGCTTCTCTGTTCATTTAAGACTTTCAATCTGGGAGTTTTTCTTCAGTGTGGACCAATTACTGTGTTGAAATGTGGAGAAACACACTCCAGCACAAAACAAGGGCAAATTGTACTCAGGTGCAAAACTTTAGGGGCACATTTGTTCCTACGTATCATTAGTATGAAAACTTCTGTGAATCAACTCTTAAAACACAGAACATGGAACAAACTTGGCTGAGTTAAAGTATTAGAAGTATTTAAGCTTTGTAGAACAGGAAAAACATTCAGAACCGATTCATTAGTGTCCAGTTTGGACAGTCTGTTCCGACCAGCTCATTCCAGTTCAGAATAATGTTTGCTGCCTGATCCATCCAGAGTCTTGAGCATCTTTCTAAACCTCCTGGTATCTAAACAGTATCCCTCCTGTGTGTGTGTGTGTGTGTCTCAGTCCCAGAGTTCACAGACCAGCCCAGTCAGCTGAGAGGATACTCCATCCACAACCGACTCTCCAAAGGACCACGAGGCTTCGGTTTCAACATCGTCGGAGGAAGTCGACCCAGAGAGTTTCTGCAGGTGTACAGTGTCACACCTGGAGGACCACCTGCCCTCAACACAGGTACCGAAACTGTTCATAATACTGTACCCAAAACAGGTACCGAAACTATTTACAATACAGTACACAGGTAC
>JAPQRQ010000026.1:5282897-5310361 GCA_037367365.1 Apogon talboti | reverse complement strand
AACTATATGGACATAAATATTGGGACACATCATGTCTACAGCTGTAAGATGTCCTGTTGATGAGGATTTGAGATAAAAACATCATTATTTGCCAGTATCACTATAAAGTCATTATCCTAGCAACCTGTGCTAACAACATTAAAGCTACAAACCTGCAGCATTAATTAAAAATTCCATGTACAATACAGTAATTACACTAAATGGGACAAATGATAGCTGACTAAGAAATTTTTATTCGAGTGTTATTATTTTTAATGGCACCTGTATGATCCTGCTGAAGATTAGATAATACTTTTTGACCAAACTGTAATTCCACTTATGGCCACTAGATGTTACTGCATAAGAGCCTGACCTCCAGAGACTTACACTAAACTTCTTTCTAAAATAACTAAGTTGCTAATTTTTTCAACTGTTCCAGTTGTTCCTCTTTAAATTATTGATCTGTTGGTGAAAATTTGAGGTGAAATGGAGCTTTGGAATCTGTCATGTCAAGTTTAGATTGACAGGTTTGATTGACAGCTTGCTGCCTTCTCAGACTGGCAGATCTATTTATTCATTGATTTACTGAATAAAACACATTTTTCCTTGACAGACAGCTCCACTGTACTTGTGGTTAATAAGCTACACTAACAACCATCAAATGATTTTGTATATTTCATGAAGTTTAATGTTTTACTGCATTAGCTCCCACAGCTCCGCCCCTTTTGTCCAAATATGGTCATTTCTGGCCTACAGAGATAATCTAGTGAAAGCTAAAACTCAAACACCTGTCTTCAAAACAATAGGAGATGTGATAGCTGGTGGTTGTACCATGAAAGTGTCGTAATGTTACAGTCCTATTTTTGTCAGGGTCTTAAATGACACAGATGGGTACTGTCCAGCTTATGAAACATGTACTGAGATTTAATCAGCAAAGAAGCAGATATGTTAAACTTGGTCTTATTGGTCAGAATATCTGAATGGATTCTTGTTAACTATGTGCAGCTTCTTGTCACAGCGACCAGAACCAGTACTTATTTAAAAGAATCTGGGAAACAATTCACTGCAGAAAACAACCTGTAAACATTTTGTTGAGATTTTTTTTTTGTTCACAATAGTTATACACTGTAGGTTTTGTTGATGGTTTACAGAAAGAACTTAGTTTTACAGGTCACGTTACAATGCATTTACACTTCACATCTGGTTGTAAAAGTGTGAAATTGAACATGCTTCACCCTGATGAAGGTACAGCCTCAGACTGACCGTTTGTCATGTCCATCCTGCAGCCGACATCCTGGTTTACATCAACGACACCTGTGTGTTGGGTCGCTCTCATAAAGAGGTGGTGGAGATGCTGAAGTCGGTCCCCATGGGTCAGAGTGTGGACGTGGTGCTGAGGAGAGGATACCCGATGCTCTACAACCCTGACGGATGTCCCAAGCAGAGTCTGGAGACGGTACATTTTTTCTTTACTACTATTTGAACTTTTTGGTCAGGAAATTTGGATTTGTTTATTGACATATTTTATCCATGACCCTTGCCCAACAGCCACAGACCCCTAACGAACCCCCCACCCCTTCCAACATGACCCGCGGCCTAACACACCTCACCTACAGTCGCACAATGGATGCCAACGGCAGCACGCCAGGTCAGTACAAGACATCACCCTATTCTTGATATAAACATTGCATGATAAAGCTCAAAGGACTTTGAGAAGGACATCCTGAGATGCTTTTAATTTAACAGTTTCAAGTCTTCTGCTATAGTTGCTTAAAAATTTGTAACTAAGCAAAATCTTATGGTAATTTATTACAAGTGAATGAGAATATCATCAGCTAATAACCAACACCTGGGGCTAAAAGAGGACTCAAAAAGACAAAGTAACAATACTGAGCCCTGGGGTACTCCACATGTGAGGAGTTTAGACATATTTTAATACTTGTTACTTTTTAAGTC
This sequence comes from Apogon talboti, assembly GCA_037367365.1. NCBI lineage: Eukaryota > Metazoa > Chordata > Actinopteri > Kurtiformes > Apogonidae > Apogon > Apogon talboti. Next base: position 5,308,426 of record JAPQRQ010000026.1, on the reverse strand, counting down.
ATTATGGTGTCATAGTATTTGTACATACCGCATAATAAAGCTCACAGGACTTTGACAAAATCACAGTATAGTTGCTTTTAATTTAACACTTTCTAGCCTTGTGTTGTAGTTACTTAAATTATTCAATTAAGCATATACAGTATTTAAATAGTCACTTGTTCAACATAAATTAGAATATATTTAGCTAATAACCATCACCTGGTGCCAAACAAGTACAGAAAAATACAAAGTACCAATACTGAAACCTGGGGCACTCCATGTGTGGACAGTTCAGACATACTTTAATACTTGTTACTTTTTCAATATGGTGTTACAGCATCTGTACACTAAAACATAAATAAAATAAATCTATTTTTCTGTAGATTAGCTCTTAATCTGTACATAATATTGTCATTATATCTTTTATGGCTGTTGTCATAATACTGTAAATTTCAATAAAATACCTTGAAAAATACCACTATCCTGAAGTGGCCTACTAATTGTATTAACATGACAAAAGACGTAAGAGTCAATAACATTTCAACAATATTCACTGTAATTTTTCATTATGAATTTTTGTACCTTCAGGTCAGGTTTGAGTGGATTTGATTGCTTAAAACATTGGTGTTTTTTCTTGTAGTGATACTTCACGCTGCTGCTTTTAGTAATCGCTATGATCATATATGAGACATACAGGACATATGACACTGGTTTTGTATGTAAATTTGCAATGCCGTCTGTCCATTACTGATTAAAAACGGTTTTCTATTTTTTACAACATATCACGTGAAATTATTTTACTCTAACTCAATTATTTATGGTGTTTTCCCTGGGTATTAGTGTGCATTTTACTTACTGGCTCCCTTCACTTATCAGAATGCACTAGTTTCAATGACTCAGTAGAATAAGATGATTTACAACAAATTCAGTTGGTCCGTGAATTTTCCAGCCTGAGTGTTGTAAAGGATAGAGAAGCTGCATGGGTGGAAATTAAAATTCTCTGTCAAAATATAATAATTCTCAATATCTCAGTCTCAGTGTTTGAAACATAGCCATTTACACAATCCTGTGTATAACCAGCCACAAAATACTGAATACATATATGATAAAAATATATGTACACCAGGAGATAGTAACTACAGGATGCATCAGTCCACTTCAATAATTTGTTAAACTACTACAAACTGTCCTTCACTCTTAATCCAGGTCTAGGCCAAACCCCGCCGTCCTACGCAGCTCAGCCAATGACAAATGGCCTGACAGGCCCACCTACGCCAACATCCTCCGACCCACCACTGGGTCCACCTCCACCTCCAGAGAGATCAGCCAATCACAGTGACTCTGACGGCGGCCTGTCCAATGCTGGAACACGAAGGTCAGTTAGCCTGGGATTGGAAAGTTCTCCAACTTTAAAACCATGAACTTAGTGTTCCTACTTCAGATCTTTGGAAGAAAGAAAGCAAAGAACGAATCAGAGGAGAAGTTCTAACAGTAGTGTTTCAAGTCGGTTTTTTTCTGTTTTTAAAAAACATATTTCATCATGCTTAGGCACACCGCATATTTTATCCTAGATCTCAAGAAGATGTGTGAAGGACTTGGAAATGATGCTATCATTGTATTAATATCAATCATGTATTAATTACCTGCATCATCCTGCATATTAAAACATGAAAATGGTTCATTAGCAGTTTTCTTCATTATATGTTGAGGTCTGTGTAAGTCAGTTTGAAAAGCTTTCTGGAATAAACTCCTAAGAATTTACAGATAAAAAAAAAAAAAACTCCACAATGAAGCCAACTTAAGTGTCTTCATGTTACTCTGTAAAGGTCCATTAACGTCTTTAGGTTCTGTAAACTCTGGATTTGATACGGCAGTTTACTACTCTATGAAATGTTTTTCAATTTCAAAATAAGCCGCAGTAAGAAAAGTCAGTTGTAACATCAGTGGTTATAATGGACACAGTATGAGAGTATGTTTTATGGGTGAACATGTAGATATGCGCTTGTAACGATACAGTATAATTTTCAGAATAAATTATTTCACAGACCTTGTGGGATTTTTTTTTTTTTTTTTTTTTTTTTTTACTTTTTCAGAGGTCGACTAAACTCTCTGGTCATTTTCATTCTCCTCAGGTCGTCTCTGATTCGCTACAACAGTAGCACTCTCCCCGCTTTGTCCTCCACCTCCCTCCTCCACCACCAGAGCTCCAAGTCTTCAGAGAGCGACCTGTCAACATCCACGCTCCCCATCTCCTCCTCCACACTGCCCATCACCTCCTCGTCCTCCCACACTTTGTCCAAACTACCCCTCTCTCAGCCCGAGACCGGCCTCCATCAGAACTCCACCAGCCCCACCACCGCTACCAACCCATCCACCTCTTCCACTCCCCCCGGTGCTCCTGTCCAGCGCCCGCTAATGCCCCAGACATCCCTGGCCCTCACGCCGCCAAGGGACGTCCCGCCCTGTGGCTTTAACGGATGTCCTGCCAATCACCAAGTGCCCTCTTCCTCCGCCTCCAGAGGGCTGGTGCTCCCGCTCGGTGCAGGGTCACCGGGGTCGGCCCCTGGGGGGGAGTTAGTGCCAGTGGCCCTTGGGCGCAGCGACGGCGGAGGGCTGGGGTTTAGCGTCACGGCGGGGGGGCAAGGAGGGCAGCTGGCTGTTGTGAGGCGGGTTTGGGATCGCAGGATGTGTCCCTCGCTTCAGCCAGGGGACGCTATAATGAAGATCAACGGAGCCGACGTTCAAAGCCTCAGCTTCTCCCAGGTCAGAGCCTCTAAACTGTACGATCTCATTGGATATTCAGTGTCAATCATCAATGTTTATGTCAGAAAACCTCTTTGGTTGTTGTGTCTGTGGTAGAGACAGGCTAATTAATGGATCTGGCCAATTAATCTGGACAATTCCACAATTTTGACCAGTCAAAGTAGTCTAAGTCAATACAATACAAGTAGAAATACAAGTAGAATTTCCATTTTCACAACATCAGCTTTAGAAAATGAGTGATCTGAAATAACAAACATTCACATTTAACATCAAATCATTTCCTGTTTGAAAATATTGACTTTGAGGAAAAATATGAAAGACAAGTGATAAATATACTACAATTCCACATTTTCCCCACAGTTATTAATTGCTTTTAGTTTGATGGTCAGTGATTCAGGTTTACTTGTGAAAGTAGCCAGTTTCAGGCATGCTTAATACATTTTCAATGCCAACATTTTTGTGGGTAGAACGGTAAGATATGAGCTGATTACTCAGATTTTTTTCAGCCCCAAACTATCATTATTATTTGTCTTTAAAAACTGTGATGGTCTAGTCTATGTAAATACATTCCCTTAAGACATTTGAAAATGTTAAAACCATTCATTACAGTCACTGGACTAAAACAAAGTCAAATGATGGTGTTTGGATGAACACTGAAATTTCTTGCAGAAATTGAATGTGTTCCTTTTTTGTTCAGTAGTTCTAATAAACTTTTTTAAAGCTTTGGTTCTTGTTCTCAGTTGATGATTTTTAGTGGGTAATCAGTTTCAGGCTGCTTCAAATACTTCTGTTTCTACTGTCCACACTGGGAGACAGGGCTAAAGCAGGCAGTCATATTTTATACATAGTTTGATGTTTTGCGTGAGAAAACCACAATGGATGCAAACAGCAAAGTAAAAAATGTACTAAATTAGATTTTATCCTCACAAAGTCAAAGACAGACCAACATGGCACAAAGGACTGGATTTCCTATTTCAGAAATGGTCTAATTTATGCATCCCTGATTCCAGCATCAGACTGAAAGTTTCAGACCCTGTAGGATGATTCAGGAGACATTATGACTAATCCAGTCTGAGGCTTTGAGACTTTGTGCTGTTGTGTGTTGAGCCATGAATATATATTTCATGGAGGCTTTTGCTCTACACTTTCTGCACAGAAAGTTGTTCATGGGCGGCCACTTAATCTCAGTCCACAGATTCTTGCTGTCAATGAAGAAGGCTCTTAAACATAATTGAGACTTAAACATAACTTCAATCGGAGCTGAAAATACCACAACTCTTCTGACTAGAAGTTTTTCGTACCATTACTGACTAGACAGTGAGAATCCTTTGGACAGTGCCTATGTTTTTAAATTGTTAGCTGACCTTGACCAGATCTTGCCCTTTGAGAAAGTGCTGGTGACTTAAACTACATTGCACTTTAAACATTTTGTCAAACTCTTGTTATTATTCTGTGTCATTACTAAATTATTGCCTGTTCTTCTAATTTATTGTTGTCTGATCTTTGAACCTGTTTTTCATTATGGTATGGTGTGTGTTGCTTGACCTCTTGGCCAGGTCACTCTTGTCAGAGATCTAAATCACAATGAGATTTTATATGGTTAAATTAAGGCTAAATAAAAAAAATGTATAAAAATAAAAACTTATTTTTGAAAAATGAGGTATCAGTAGGTTTCCCAGCTATTCAGGTGTTATTTGACAAACACTGTTGTGTTGTCTCTATCATGTAGTTAGGTTTTTTTAAAGATCCAGATGTGAGGAAGCAACACTAGATTCAAGCTTCAGAATGACCAAAGTTAGATTTAGGACAAGATAAAGTACAAAGGCTTCAGTCAGAATCTAATTAAAATGCCGACCACTGGTGTTTTTCAGGTCCAGAGAGTCTTGCAGGAACACACCAAACAGGGAGAGGTGGTACTACTGGTCTACAGAGCAGGTACTACTGAACACCGGAGATTTGATTTCTTAAAACTCAACTCAAATAAACTCTTATACATCTTATACTGTTTCTGTTCTCCTTCTCTTAGGACCTGTCTCCTCCCCAGTCGTCACCCCAAACCTCTACAAGCCCCTCCCCTCCCCCCACAGCCTGGCCCCCTCCTCGTCCCACTCGCCGTCTTCAGCCGACATGCCTTCCCCACCCACGGGTGCCTTGGTAGGGGGTGTCCCCCCACTCAGCCAGGCCGGTTTGGCCCTTGAGAGTCCACATGATGGAGCTCTTCTGACCCCAGGGATCCACCAAGGTAGATCCACCGTCACCCTTTGCATATTCTGCAACGATGCTTTGACGTTAATCAGCTCCTCTTTGTCCATCTCCTCTCAGGGACCCCTCCTGCTCAGACTCCCAACGGACCCCCGGCGTCGACCCTCATCCAGAGTACCAGCTTCCTGGACTCAGTTCCTGTGACGCTGACCTTAGAGCCACGTGATTTGCTGGGAGTGGAAGAGAGCGCCGGTGGACCTCCTCAGGTCAGAGGTGGAGGAGGACTGGGAGCCATCGCCAAGGACGGAAGAGGAGGAGGGATGAAGACGGTGGAGGTGGACCTGAGGAGGCGACCAGGAGAAGGCTTTGGATTTGTCATCGCATCCCAAGAAGTCTCCAATGGGGGTGAGTCCCAGCGACATGCAACAGTCATGACTTCTGTGACTTATCAGGAATATAGAGTTTTAATTGTGCACAAATACAGTCCAGTCTAATTCTATCTGTTTGTGTTCTACAGTGCATTTCAGAAAGTGAGAAAAAAAATATTGCACTTCAGATCATGGACTGAAATTACAATTAAAATGATTACTATATCATAAATACGTTATTGTTCCTGTGACAGTGACGATAAAGATCTATTCTATTCTATTCTATTCTATATTGTAAATATGTGAGCTTCAATTAAACTCCAACGTAGGAGGCACCTTCAGCACCACCTTCAGGATACCTGTGACGTATTTATCTCCTATAGGAGCAGCTGCTGTTTGGTTAAACCAGGGGTGTCAAACTCATTTTAATCCAGGGGCCCATAAACAGTTCAATATGATCTCAAGTGGGTCAGACCAGAACATAATAACCTAGAAACAATGTCAACTCTAAACTTTTCTCTATGTTTTACAGTGAAAAAAGTAGAATTACATTATGAAAATGTTTATATCTACAAAGTATCCTTTAAAAATCTGAATAACATAAACAACCTGAATTTCTTAAGAAAAATAACTGCAATTTTAACAATATCATGTCTCAGTTTATCATGTGCATATGTACATTACAACTTATAGATCACAGTGGATCTACAAATACACAAAACATTTAGTAACAGGCAGAATATTGGGAAAATTACATTATTTCTCTGAAGACATTTCAGGTTGTTCATATTTGTTTAGGTTATTTGTATTTTTTGTGAAACGATAGTTTCTAAATGTAAATATGTTCATGTTTTTTTTTTGTTTTTACACTAAAATAAAGACAAAAATTTGCAGTTGTCATTATTTATAGGTTATTATAATAGTATTTTACTGGTCTGACCCATTTTACACCATATTAGTCTGTATGTGGCCCCTGAACTAAAATGATTTTGTCATCCTCCACAGTTAATGTCTTCTACAAATGCATCCCATGTGCCAGATTGGATCCTTTGGTGGGCCGGTTTTGGCCCGCAGGCCGCATGTTTGACACTCCGAGGTTAAACTTGGTCTACATTCAGTTGTAATGAGTCCCTGGTCGATTAAACCTGCACCTGAGCTTCTGTGCGTTTGTTCCTCTGATTCAGCTGCATTCATCTGGAAGGAACACTGAAATGTACCACACAGTCACCCAGCACTCAAACGCCTCGTCCTCTCCTCTGAAAATATAACAATAATCTCTAGTGTTAACATTCCTCCCCCTGTGTGTGCCCATATCAGTTCCCTCCCATCGCTATCTGCTCGCATTTGGCCACGCCCCCCTTTCCCAGCTGTCTCTCTCTCCCTCCCTCTCTCTCTCTGCAGCTCAGTCATGTTCAGTATCGCTCGTCCGCTATCAGAGGAAGGAGCTGCCTCACTTTCAGACAGACAGGTGGATTTTTTTTGTAGCTTTCATAGTTTTTGTGGTTTCGGTGTTAGCGTGTGAACTGGTTCAGGATGCTGGAGCGACTGCAATCAGCGCTGAAAACTGTCAAAGACTCCAAACGTAAGTCCAAAAGGATAGGTTTGCATGGATTTTCCTTCAGGACTGACTTGTCTTATGGGGGTTTGAACAGTTACTGGGGTGTGTAATCATTCCTCCTGCTGGGCTCCTGTCTGTGAGGTGATCCTTCAGACGTGAAGACAGCTCCAGCCTCTGATTGGTGTGCAGTTTCAGGAACAGGTGAGCTAAGAAATCTGATCCACAGAGTCCAGATTCATGAATTTGAGGGTTTATCAGCGGCAGGGTCAGCAGAGTGTATGCAAACACACAAACACAGCTGGTATTGCAGAGGTCGTCTCTTTTTGGCCTGTAGTCCGTCCCGCTCCTGCCTTTTACTGTAGCACCTGATGGTTACATATGCTGTTGCTCTATTTGATAAGGTTTATGTTTAAGTTATGAGGGGCTTTTAACTAGTAAGTACATGTAAAACTGCCTTTTACAAACTTAACAACTGAACCAAAAGCAATTGTCAGAGATAAATATATAAATAAATTTTTCACAGACAGAGATGAAACTGACATGAAAGATTAAACAAGACGACCACTGCATGAAATAGAGGAATGTAAAACACAACAAGACATAAACTAATGCAAAAGATGCAAAAGACACAACACATGAAACATGAAATAAGAATAAAACATGAAAGATTCAGCAAGGCAAGAATGATGTAGAAGACGCAATAATACCAAGACAACGTAACAGAATAAATGCACAAAAATCACATAAAAGACAAAGTAAGTCTTAATAAATAAAAAAGTCTGAATAAAAAAATTATCTAAAAGACTCAACAAGATGAAATTCATGTAAAAAACACAATAGCATGAAAACTGAAAGGAATTAATTAAAAAAAAAAAGAAAAAAATTTGTCAATCATTTACAAGATTCACAAGCTCATTTAGAGGCCAAACACCAACATCCCTTTGTGTTCACTCGTCTGTAAGCTGGAGTCTTGTTCTATAAAGTAGTTAAATGTTGCTCACGTAGGTTCTGAACTAGTTGCACAGAACATATTTATCACTTCACACATATTGGTGCCATCCACCAGTGGTGTAGATGAGTTATGGAAGGGAATATTTGTGGAATGATATGCAGAGAACTTTTGGCTGCACTGGCTTTTATCACCAGATGCATTTACACAAACCCTGAAATCCTACTGATAATCAGTATATTATTAGTGGGTCAGCTGTGGCTCAGTTGGTAGAGTTGACTGTCCAATGACTGAAGGGTCAGTGGTTCAAATCCTGGCTCCAACTGTTGAAGTGTCCTTGAGCAAGACACTGCTTTTTGTTTTTTAACTGCTCCCAGTGGAGTGTGTGAATGGGTGAATGCGAGGCCATGTAAAGCACTTTGGGCACCATTACAGTGCAGAAAAAGCGCTATATAAGTGCAGTCCATTTACCATTAAATACAGCACAAAGTCTTTTTCTAAATTAAAAAATGTATTACCAAAGCAATTGATGATATGTTAATCAGATTTGTTCTACAGTATGTACGCAGTGGTTATCAACGTTTTTAATCACACTGTGGAATCATGTTCAATCGAATCATTGGTCCATTTTTCTTCAAAGAGAGATCAATTACTGTAAACAGGGTTCCTACAGGTTTGTACAAGTTATATTTAAGACCTTTTGAAGACTTTTTAAGACTACTTAGAAAAGACTTTAATGTCTATTTCACAGTCATACTGGCAAAAAGTCATGACTCCTAGAATTTAGGAAAATGTATTTATTTACTCCAACGCCTTCATTCCCAAAGTTCCAGGTCATTTCTCACCAAGGGCTTCAAAGTTAGTGATAATTGGTTCCTAATTTCAATATAAATTGTCGGGTTGGAACGGATGGAACTGAGTCAACTAACGTTACTTTCTTTGCAGCTTGGACATTTAACAGACCCATTTAAACAAAATACAGTGACCAAGTTTATGGCAACATAACTTAAGACCTACCATATCAAATTGAATACTTTTTAAAGACTTTAAGGTATTTAATGCAGATTTGGAAATTCAAGACTTTTAAGACTTTTTAAGACCCCACGGTAACCCTGTTAAATGTTCACCTTTGACCTCTTGACTGAATATGAGTCACCACAACTGGATGACCTTCAACCAACCATCATTTTCCAGGTAGATGGTGCACCACCACATTAGGGACTGCATGTTGATGGGTTCCTAAATCTAACATTTCCAGATCGGTGGATTGGAAGGGATGGCCCAATTCCTGCTGACACCTCATTCACCAGATATCACTGCCCTGGATTTGTTTCTATGGGCTTATGTTATAAATGTTATATATCAAACAAAGATACAGGACATCAGCGACCTGAATCAAACAATCACTGATTCCATTGATGCCATTGATGAGGCTAAGATAGAGAAAACACGGCTAGAAATCTAGTACCTTATTAATGTGCTTCGTGCAACTAACGGTGCCCATATAGAGGTGGATTAAATGAGGCAAAAAAAACTTTAATACCTACTTTTCATTTTGTAATAATTTTGACAGATTTGTCTATTCATTTGTAATGAATTTGTTTAATTGTAAAGAGACTGTATGGACACCCTGTATATCTCTCTAGTCGAAGTAAATCTAGTCTTTCTGCTGTTTTTTTCTCATGTAGAGAAAACATTAGATGATGTGATGAGTTTCCAAGAGGGACACAAACATCGAGGTTGAAAAAAAAACCAAAACTCTGCTCTGTGGAGAATACTGCTTTTTGCTCAAAGATTAATGGTTTGTTGAAGAGACAAGTGTTTAAAAACATGTACAAAGCTAGAAAAGTTAGAAGTAAATCTGTATCTTCTATTTTATTCCAGGGAGAACAGATTCTTCACAGCAGGTGGAATCACTTTACTTGTGTCGGGAAAAGTTCTGCTGTGATTAAATACTTCAAGGCATGAAACATGGAGTGATATCAGATCATTTTTATATATAGTTAAAGCTACAAGATTAAAAGGACATTTCTCTCGGCTTGAGTCCAAGCTATGTGAACTTTTTCTTACTTCAGATAAGAGAAGGTTACTATCTGAAGTATGAGGCCCGAACTCTGGTATTTGATTAAATGAATACTGTGCTTTGGTCATAAAAAGATACAAAGCTGCTCTGTAGGGAATTACTTTTTGACTTGAGACCTTAAAAGATTTCAAGGTTTTTGATTAAATTCCGCTCATGTCAAAAAAAGCTCTACTGTGTTTAAATGCTTAAGGCATGGAATTAATACTGCTAATCAGATCATTACTTTTAATATCCATGGTAACAGTCACATTGAGATATGTTCTACATGCTGGATATTTTCGTTATTTGGCAACAATAACATAATTGTAATTTTAAAATAAAACAATGATAGAGCAGTGGGGTTGTGTCTGACTGAATCCAAACAATCTGATCTGGAATTACAGATGTCAGTTACATATTTAACCTCCTACTCACTGTCTGAAAAGACCTACTGTCATGGGACTGATCTACAGGCAGAAAACATAGCCCAGAGAAGGAGGTTGGAGTCTTGTTTCCTCTCAAAACACTTAAATGACAATATGATAAAAGGTAACTATGGAATATTGTCCATACCAGTGCTCAAAAATCAACCTGAACTACCTCAACAGTCACTTCCTAGAACACTTTAACTTCAAAAACCTGTCCATTATGGCCATTTTGGAAGGTTGTGTATAGCCTTATTACTACACCACCAAGGTTCCACATTCATCCAGCGTCAACTGATTATGGAGTATTTGCCCAAATCAGTGCTCCAAAAATGCTCTAAATCAACACCACAAGGATCACCTTATAATGCATTTCTAACTTCCTAAAACACTTCAACTTCCTAAACCTGTGTAATATACCATTTTGGAGGACATGCAATGGCCTTACTGCTACCCTTCTAGAGGCAGTTGGCAACCATCTGAAAAAGGTTCCAAATTTACTCAGAATCATTTGATTTTTGTTTTTTACAAAACTGAACAGAACAGAATCTGGAAAGATATTAAATTTCTATTTTCTGACTTTTTATTAGAACCTGATAGTTTTGCATATGCAAAAGAAAACGTCTAGGTGAACCTAAAACTACAAACTGGCACAATTTATTGCATCCAGTAATCATTTTAAGACCATCTGTTGAGATTTGTGGACATGAAACTCCAAAAGATGAACATCTGTGGTAGAAAACATGATTCTTTTATGTACAGCCTGAAGGTCAAAAGCAATGAAGGAGAGGAGCTCACTACAACTCCCATGGTACATTTCACCAGTAGACGTTCGATTGCTGAGGTACAGACAGGTTTCTGCCTGCTTCAGAACATATATGGATTTGATTTGGTTGTTAATAATAATCCAGCTGCGTCCTGAGTTGGTTTATCTTTCCATGAAGTCATCGTCTCTGCTTTCCTTCCTCCTCCGTCTTTATCAGCACTCAGGAACGTCAGAAATATTTTCACCTCAGTGAAACTATCTGCAGTTATGACTGGGTGTGTGTTTGTAGAGCTGAGAGGACAAATCCTAGATTTTTATCACGAACCAGAGGACTTCTTCGGTCACTCTTCACTGATTTTAAGGACTGTTTTAGATGCTCAGGTTACATTGATGACCATGGAGTTATAGGTTAAAGGAATATTCTGCCAAAATGAGCTCGTCTGTCAAAGCTTGAAGGACAAACTGTTGCTACAGATTAGAAACAGCAGGTCCAGTTTTACAGATAAAATGAAGCACTGAGAGATTGAGGAAAATATGTGACACTTCATCCTGGACGTACAGTTTCAGATACAGGCTGGTTTGTCCTCAGTACAGAGACAAAAAGATGCAAAATGTAGAAACTGACTGAAATGTTTCATTGTGGTTTCTGAAGTGGATTGTTTCATGGGTCTGTGTGTTTATTTATCACTTTAAGGTCTCAGTCAGCTCTAAACTGACAAGTTTTACCAATAATCAATCTGATCACAGACGGTTGTTTTCACTAATAAGCTTATTAGCAAATGTTTTCATGGATTTTCTGTCGTCTTTCAGCTTTAAACTGATTTGCTTTGGCCTATTTACTCGAGTCAAAGAGAGCTTTGTGCAGGAAGTATGGAGTAAAACTGGCAAAGATGGACAGAGGAAACATCTTAAATCATCTCCCAAAGCTATGTTATGACTTTGTGGAGCTGATATTGATTAGACTATTGAAGCTACAAAATGAAAACCTTTACTTTGAGACATTCTTCAGAAAAATGTGAAAGATACTGGAAAAACTGGAAACAGTTCCTGAATCAGAGTTTATAGTAACCACTGGTTGCTTTGCTTTTCTACTCCCAATGGCAATTCTAATTATTTTTTATATACAGTAATTTGGATTATGTGAAGTGTCTCACCTCTAACAAGAAGACCTGTTTACCCTTTTTTCATGTTTAGTCAGTCTATTTTGTGGTATTATTGTTTCTCTGTGTTGTTAAAATGCAAAAATATCCAATAAAAACAGAATTTAACCCATAAAAACCCAAACATCCACTGTTGTACAATTTTAAATACCTGTTGTTCTACTAATCCTATCAATCCATGTCAATAATCAGTGTAAAATACAGTTTTTCGTTTTTTCATCGTCATCAGATATGACCCATTTGGACGTTCAGAGGCTCTGTAGTTACCGTGGAAACACCGTCATCTTCTACAACATTTATTCACCAGTAAAACCCATGGAGTTGGATCAATGACAGTGGATGGACACACTTAGTTTTAAATTCAGCTATTGATATATTTGTTGAAAAAGTCACTTTTTCTTCAGTTTTCTGTTTCTAATGTAATAACCCTCAATGTTACACTGAGTTTTTATCAACATCTACATGATCAGTAAATTAAATATAGGAAAATACCTGATTTTCACTGAAGAAAAAAACACAAAATAAAGAACATAATATTACAATCAATAGTGAAAAATCAATTAAGAAAGGTTAAATATAGAAAAAAAATTAATACGGGTCTTTATGGGTTAAAAAAAAGCTACAAAATTAAAATACATTTCTGTAGGTTTGACAGTTATAAATGACATACTGTGTTTTGGTCATTAACAGATACAGTTTATTTTAGGTTAGATTAGTGTGTGTTTGTGTTACATAAGCTGCCGACTGTCTGTCTGTCCAGATGTGTCGTCTGTTTCCAGCTGTGGCTCAACGCTAAAACACAACAAACCTAAAATAAAACCCTCTGAGCCCTGAACAGATTTCAGTCACTCTGCATCAACATTTTATCCTCAAAAACACCTCAGGTAGTTTCCATAGCGACTACGTTTCAGTCAGAGGAGACTAGGAGTGAAAAAGAAAAGAATGAGGAGATGCTCAGTGGGATTGGATCGGATTAGATGCTCAGACCCGGCAGGAAGACTGACAGCATGGGAAACGGATGAATGAGGTGTTCAAGACATAGAAGAGATGGTGATGATGATGATGAAGATGGATGAAGGCTGATGAAGGTCTGGGATGAGGTGGAGGAGGGATGTCACACAGATGAATGACAGGAGAGAGAGCACACTCTAATGTTTGACATCTCACAGCTGATTGGCTAAAGTGGAGCATGTCAGGTTGTGATTGGATGAGGATGGGTATAAGCTGATTGACATTAAAGTGTACTTGTACCGGTCATGCTTATGACATTAATTCCGCAGTGCACCACACTGGATCTTTTTATTACATGAATTACTCGTGGGGGCAGAACCTATAGGGAGCAGCCATTGCTGGCCAGAAGTGGCGTACCATTGTTGTTTCTGGGTGATGGGATGTGAGTAAACAAGCAGCAATCAGTGAGCAAGACTGAGTGGAAAGGACATGTTGCGCTTGGTTGTGCAGCCGTTAGCTTTGCACTCCGCCACTGTCCTAGAGATGTGACCCAACACTGGCCGATAGTGTGTCATCTTAGACTGGTGTCTGCTGCACGGGGTCAGCGACCGCTCATCTCAGCCCAGGTAATCAGACAATACAACGAGTCTGTGTCAGTACTGGGGCTGGAACAGCCCGTGAAGGAGGGAACATGTCTCTGACCATGAATGACTGACGGAGCAGTGACTTACAACTCATGCATACTTGACAACAGGCTATTACGTAAGTTACCAGACGGAACCACTAGTATTACACATGATCTTTGGAAATAACTAACTATAAAAATTCACTATAGGTACCTTTTAACTCTTTATAGGTCACTCACATCATTTTCAAATTTCTTTTATTGTTATGTAGAAAATCAAGGTTAATGAAGTTACCATATTTGGATCTTTACCCATAGGTGGCAAAAAAAAGAAAAAAAAATCCAAGAAGTATATCTGACAAATACAAGAAAAACACATAGGTAAAAGGAACATGTATTTTAGAACATTAGACCAACATAAGTGCTGATCCAGACACCTGTCAACATCCACATTCTCCCTTTGAACATCATTACTTACATTAGTACCATTACTTCATGGTACCTAACAAAGCAGGTACACTCACTGTTCATGCAGAGGTGGATCTTACAGACCCTGTAGACCACATTGGACCTGAGATTGTTGACTCACTGTCCTCACTGTTGCTGTCACAGAAAAAAGTATTGCAATCCATGTTTTTTCCACCATTACGTAGTCCTAGTGTGTGTGTGTGTGTGTGTGTGTGTGTGTGTGTGTGTGTGTGTGTGTTTGTGGTAATTGGCCATTTAGTTGTACAACTCCATACTCCAAATAGGAAATGTAAACTTTCTATTAATAGTTGCTGTGATCTATAATTCAGCTGGCCGACCAAGCGGAGGTGTGTGTATCTGTGTGTGTCTGTGTGTGTTGTGTTTGCGTGTTACACCGGAGCGCAGGTGAGTGTGAGTTTACTGTGCTGTGAAATGAGCAGCTTCACTTCAGCTGCTGGATGTAAATGTTGCTGTGTGATACAGTGGATGTATTCAGGAGCGACAGCGGCCGTTACGTCATGTGAGATTTGTTTAATTCATCTGCTCTGATGAAAAGATAACGCGGCACCCATGTGTCTTCTGTCTCTTTGTATTTGACATTTCTATCTATCTACTGTATATTCTGTGTGATGGATCTGCAGCAGAACAGGACAGTCAGTCCACACATTATAGAAGAAGAAACTCCTTGTGTTTGTTTCTGTCAGTCCAGTCACAAACTTTTACATTTTACTTGTTTAGCTTTCCAGATTTTCTGTGCTCTTATGATTTTGTTAAATTTATAAGGAGTAAAACTATATGAGTATATGAGTATAAGTATATGAGTAAAGAGGCCAACTGACTACTTTTTGAGGACTTGTTCTAAAAGTACTGGCTTTGAGAGAACATTTTTTTTGGGCGGGGGCATTACAGCAAAAATGTCAATGTAGCATAACTGTTAAATCCTACCAAAAATTGAACCTGATTTAAAAAGGTGAAATTCTTAGTAACACTTATAGTTATAAGTTATGCTTAGTAACTTTTGTTAGCCATTGTCATGACTACACAATAAATGGCAAATTTAAGTTAAAGGCTGATTTTTCTTCCTGAATGCAGGTTATAGGTGGTTTAAAATGATTATTTATGGTCAGAACTTGACAAACATTTAAGAAATCTAGAGGTACAACATTTAGATCAACTTTTGTGTTTTTTTTGGGGGGGTTGTGTTTGTAAAGGTGTGGCTGCATCACAGAGACACAAATGAAAATTCTTTTTTTTTTTTTTTTTTTTAAATAACCAAACCAAATTGTCGACAGTTTCAACATGTCATGTCTTGGATGTATTATGTTGGCAAGTTCATGTGTATGTTTGCATGTAAAGAAACACATAACAGGATAAAATAAATTTAATGTGTGTCTCATGCTGAAAAATCCTCTAAATGTAACACTGTGGTTCAACAATCATTATTATTACATTTCAGAGGCAGGTATGGACGATCTGACGGCACTGATGCAGGAAAGACTTAGATACAGTTGTAAAGTGACCCCTTAACAGAGATAAAATACCATTACTACAGCGGGGTGGGTATCAGGGTGGCCGCTGGTGTTGGAAGCAGTTAGTGCTTCAGTTTGATGAGCTGAATCTGTACCCTAACAGCTTAATATTTCATTGGTTTTCCATCTGGACTTGGAGAACTTGTGGTTGAAAAAATGTTTCACCAACTGTTCTTATACATCATTCATTGCATCAGCTGCAGTGAACTGAGAGGAGACAGTGAACACATCAGTGGTCTGACACAGGAATGTATGTCTAAATACATATCTATTCAGAGAAACAGATGTATCAGCCTTAAATATGACTCATCTGTAAAAATCATCATAAATAACATTACATCAGCTCATGTTCTCAACTACAACCAAATATAAATCAACTGAATCTTTGTATCGTCACCGAAATCAAGCGTGGCCTCTCAACTAGTGCCATAACGTGTCCCAACACTTTTGTCCATATAGTGTATCTACCACAAAATAAATAGTAACAATAAAGCTGACATACTACTCACTAGAAAACTGACACTATCGCCTGTTCATAAAAGATTGTGTATAACGGTGTATATTTACATGCTCCCACTAAAAAATCTGGAGGAGTCATCGAGTCCAGTCAAAGCCAGAACAGATGACTTCACGATAAGTCTGATTGTGAAATTAAAGATATTTTTGTTACAGTTTGTATCATGCGATGAACATTTAATCGCCTTGTTTTCTACACAGCACATTTTCTGTCCTAACGTCTCCTTAACGCCGTCCGTCTGGATAACATCAGCCTCCTCTTTCAGTCAGATGGATTTCTCCTCTTCGGCTTCACGTCGCCTCCTCCAACTCCGAACATGTTTAGCTCAGCACTTTGCTTATCTCTGCTGACATTCACCCTCCCCACTCCTCTGTGTTTAAACAGTCATATTTAAAGGCCTTTTAAAGTGACTTTAAAGGGTCGTCCTGCTGTTGTTTTCCTGTTTTACCCCATTCTTTACAAATCCTGTTTACCGTTCTTTCCTGTGCAGCTCAGTCCAGTTTATTTGTTCAGCCCTGTGTCACACACTGCTTTGAAAACCTGTCCAGTGTGGTGCATTCAGGGACCTGCCCGTACAGTCTGAGGAAAAAGGCCAGCTGCAGCAAATCTAAAATCGGCATTTCTTTAATATCTGGGCCTCAGCTTTTGACGTTTAACTTAATCTAGTAAACACGAACAAATGCTAGTCTTTTTCTGCAGGTAGTTTTAATAGAATAGAATAGAATAGAACCAACAAGAGTACAACAGAGAAGAATAGAATAGAACAGAACCGAATAGAATACAACAGAATAGAATAGAAAACAATAGGAAAGAATAGAACAGAATAGAACTGAATAGAATAGAGCAGAACTGAATAGAATAAAATAGAATTTATTGTCATTGTGTGTTCAATAAAATTAATAGTGCTCCTCCAGTCAGCGCAACAATATGAATAAAAAACCAATACATCAGAAAATAAGAATAGAGCGAGAATAAAATAGAATAAGTAAATAGAAAATAAAATTTTACAAAAAGTAAAATAAGAAAAGATCTAAAGGAGAATGAAATAGACTTAAAATATGAAGACACAATATTTACAATTTTAACAATATGAAATGAAGAGAAATAAAATTCCAGGAAGGATGGACATGAACCCAAACTGGTAGATCATTTAGAAAATGATCAGGAGATACATAAAACAATCACTGCAGAGGCTTGTTTTCGTCTGCAGAACAACACTTCAGTTCTAAAAAGACTAACTTTGTCCGTGTAAGAGGCTTTGCAGTTACATCACAGCAGCCAGATGTGTCTGCACCGTGGACGAACAATCAGCTGTTGGTTTAAAGATGACACGTTCTGCTCCTCTGACAGATATATGTACACTGTACTAATGTCAGACGTTTGTATTAAACACGGCTTAAAGACGGTAAATCCACAGATATGTCAAAGTAATCCCTGTGAGACAAAGGTCGGGGTTCAGCTGCTCTGACGGCTGCACTTATGATGGTTTGTCTTTGCTTCTTATGAGTCAATGGCAGCTCGTCACAGATGTCCACGATGTGTTCAATGTCATACAGTATATCATACCTGGGTTTCCCATCACTCACCTACATGTCTGTACCGTGGTGGTTCTATCCCTGACCATTTTACCAATGCATAAATATTTCTACTTTTATTCTTATATTAGACTAGGTTTTACCCCTCGGCCAACTTCATTTACAATACCCAAAGGGGTATTGTAAACATTTTGCTAAAAATCACAGTAACACTCTGTCTTTATGTTGCTGTTGTAATATCTGTCTCTAGACAACAGATGAAAATAGCCTTTTGTCTCAGACTCCATTCATTAATGCGCTGTCTCTGTCAAATGCACCAGTAAAATGAAGCAACAATTATAAAATAAGTGTAAATAGTCTAACGGGTGTAAGGGAGTTTCCCAGTGTCTTTAAGGGTGTGACAAACACACACCTGTAGTAGACATGTCTCTTATGCGTAACTCTGCTGTCTCCTCTCTCATTATCGAGTCGTTTTTCATCAGCTCTTTAATATACATTAAAGATCTGTTACAGTGTCATTTTAGTCCTCGACATAACTGGGTTTACTTCTGACTGTTTCATTTACATTTGTGTCCAAATTGTAAATCTGTCATTTTTATAATAACTTCACGTAGTTTTCCTTCACTGTTGTAATATCTACAGTTAGCCAGTATTTGTTTGTCTTCGTGTCGTTCTTTCTTCTGTCTCCCTCATCTGCAGCAGCTGTTAGCTCAGCCAAGCAGACTGAGCAGACCTCAATTATTAAACCTGAAGCACATTTATTATTACACAGCTGTCAGTGTGGAGAACGGAGGCAGAGACAGTGGTCATTAAAGAGTCGGATACAGTCTTCGTCACACAGGAAACCCCTGTACTATTAGGCCCCTCCCACCACTATACAAACACATTAAAATACTATCATCACTATGTCATCTAGTGAAGAAGTGATCACCTGTCATATTTCAGTATAATCACAAGTACATATTTTCTACAACATCAATGTATGTTTTTAATCCCGTTGTCTGTGTTTCAACAGGATTACGCAAATTTACTCCTCTGAATTTCGTGAAATTTGGTAGAATCGTGTGCTTTAAAAGGTCCAGTGTTTAACATTGAAAGGATTTAGAAGCATCTAACTGTAGAAATTGAATATGATATTAATATGATATTGATTTTCACTGGTGCATAAGTGCCTGATAACAAGAAACCTTGTGTTTTCTTGCCTTAGTATTAGGCCATTTGTATCTAAAGAAGGAGCAGGTCTTCTAAACTGAGGATGGTGTGTTTCGACAGTAAAGTGGGATAAAGAAGATCAGAAAAGATTGTTTTTAGTTGTACTACAGTCACCTACTATATTTCAGTGGGGTCCAAGTGACAGCCTCTGGAGCTAATCAGAATCACAATACTTTATTAGTCCCAGGAGAAATTGGTGTGTTAGAGTTGCTCCATGCAAGTATAATAAAAAGTAGCAGGTGTAGTTATTTGGGATAAAATGTGAAATAAAAGTTGCAAAAGTAAATCTAAAATCTCCATTGAAAGTACAGTAATAAAGTATGTCTAAATTCCCAAACGGTGATCTTTTCCTAACGTTATCCAAACTACAACTGTTAAATGAATATATTGCCAGCGCAGAAGTGTTAAAATCAGCAGTTGGGTCATTGACAGATAAGACTTTTGAATACGTCAATTTTAAAATACTAAAAATAAGGATATATTTGGTCATTGTTCAAACATTTGAAATGTAGTGTACACATCCATTTATGCAAAAACCCAAATTAAGAGGATTTTGGTGTTTTTAAAGTTGAATTAATAGGACACAGCCTTAAAAAAGTCATTTGGGGTGACCGTAATTAATTAATATATAATTAATATATTTCTTTCACATTCATAATAATTTAACAAGTATCAGTAATTAAATAAACAGTTTAAGAAGGACAGGATTGTGTATCCTTTCATTTTTTATAAACCATGATTTTATAATATATAATATAGATTTGAAGATAAAACTTATCATTCACAGTTTTGGGCCGGTCACCCCACATGATATCCAAAAGTGACCAGTACATGACAGCAGTTAAAAAGTAGACTTATTTGCAAATATGAGAGAGACTTAATAACCTTCCAGATATTTCACTGGGTTCCCCAGATGTGTCTGGCTGATGCAATATCCTGTCCTTAAAGTGGTTTCAAAATAAAAGTCCCAAAATTGTGTTTTCTTGATGGTCACTCCAGATGATATTTCATAAAATTAACATATCCGGACAACATTCATTTGTATTTTATGATGGAAATATATGTGCAAATGCTTCATAATTCTGTCAACGAATGCAAAACATGTTAGAAATTATGCCAAATAGGGCAACACACATGATGTTTTGACACTTCAGATAGCAGAAAAATGACCAATAACTAAAATGTTTGGAGAAATTTCAGTGGCTCTGTATATGGGGAAGGTATATGACATACATGTTATCTTTTTATGTAGTTTGAGATTTTTTTCAATGCAAAAAATTCAAAAGTAGGCATCACATCATTGACCCAGTTCCTTTAATGCCCACTTGGGGGCTGACTTCATAAGCGACTCAATCTCCATAGACCTCCATGCTCAAATGTCCACCTCTTCATAACTTTATCACAAATACTATTTATATAAAACCAGGAAACGTCCCAGCCCACCTGTGTCCTCTGCTGCCATGGTTACAGGTCTAACTCAGTCTGATTGGTTGGTTTCTGATCATGCGGCTCTACCCCTCCCCCTCAGCCCCCTCCCTGATGTCCCACCGGTTCGTGACGGTTCGGAGAGGCAGCCCGGCGGCTCGCAGCGGGCAGATCCAACCGGGTGACCAACTGGAGGCGGTGGAGGGTCGGCCCGTTGGAGGTCTGCAGCACCGAGACCTGGCCCAGATCCTGAGGAGGGCAGGCAACACGCTACGACTGAGCATCACGCCAAGACATCGTATGACGCACTCAAACACACACTGTTTTCACACACAACAGGAGATTAAGCTGACAGAAAGGCTTTCAGCGTTCCATGGTCAAAGGGACTGTTTTAACTAAACAGTCACCCCTGTTTAGAGTCAGTTTATGCTTTTAAGTAGAAGTACTCTCTTAAGTGTTATTGTTATTAAGTGTTATTTCTCTGAACTGCAGAAGGAACCAGGTCTTTATTTGGAGGAGGATAGTGTTAAAGGACAGGCACTTTCTGATTCCCTCTGTTTGATGAGTGGAACTGGTTTTATTTTAACAAAAAGCCTCATTGTACTGTTAATTAAAACTCAACACTTCCAGTAACTATTTCACATTAAAAGCTCTCTTATATTCAGTTAATTTCATATAATTGACAGGGCTTTTATTGTGAAAGTTACTTCTGCATGAAAGTAACTTTCACAATGAAAATACAAATTTCAAAAATTTCAATAAGTGGGCAGAACGAGTACCACAGATTCACATGTAATGACTGGAATCAGACATTTAACACATTACTCTGAATCAAGTGTTAAAGTTAGTATGTGATGGTATTCTATAAAGGCTTTTAATTTGCTATAAATTTCCTGAATGACAGTCCTGTGTTTTACCCATTCATCCACATCAGTTTTTTACTCTCTTTCTGTCATAAAACTTTTGCAACAGAAAAGTCCTTCAGGTTCACGTCTCTTACAGCCTCTTTATCCATTAACTCTATGAACTGACGTTATCCAACAGCATTAAACTCTCCTCCTCTTCCTCCTCAGATTCTTCATCCCTGTCAGAAGGAGCCGACCTGGACATCGACGGCCGGATGCTCAAAGGGTCCCGGAGGTCAAAGGTCACTCTCACATTTTAGTCTGTACTGTCGAGTCGCAGTAATAATGATATTATGACTAAAGATGTAAGATTCCAAATAAGGATGTAAACATGTCGTGGTTTCGGGGTCTTTGAAGTCTCTGTTAGTACTAGTAGTATCAGTGTTGACATTATTCAAATTAAGTAATAAAGTAGTATTACCATTAACACTTAATAGTATTAACTGTTGTAGTAACAGGAGAACTAGTGTTAATCATACTAAGAGTGATGGTAGTTTAAGTTTTAACTGCAGTTGTATCAGTAGTAATGGTTGTAGTAGTGCTGGCATTATACTAATATTACCAGTAGTATTGGTATTAACAGGAATATTAATAGTGTAAGTATTTGTATATCAGTATTTGTGGCAAAAATTATAATATAATATAATAATAGTAATCCAGCAGTAATAGCAGTATCAGTAGTCGTATTCACAGCATAGTACTAGTATTTGTTATATTATTTGCAGTACTATTACCTCACACTGTCCTTCTGTGTCTCAGGATGAGTCCCGGTTCTACAGCGTGGATCTGGAGCGAGGTCCGACAGGTTTTGGTTTTTCTCTGAGGGGGGGCAGTGAGTACAACATGGGCCTGTATGTACTGGGCCTGATGGAGGGAGGGCCGGCTCAACGCAGCAACAAGATCCAGGTACACGCCCAAGACATGCCTACATTCCTATTTACATTGAGATGAGATGAGATGAGATGAACTGGAACTGCACTGAATGTACACGTATAAGAAATATTAAAAGAAAAAAGGAAATAAAATAGTAATGACAATAGCTATAAAAACAGTAGTGACAATTGCACATTAGAAAGTACTAGAAAAAATACTAATAAAGTAGCAATAATAATTATAAAAAATAATTACATTATATTATAATATGCACATTATATCTATATATAGTTTAATAGTCATAGAATAATAATAGTTATAATTAAGCGATAATAGTAATAGTCGAAACAACGATATGCATGTAATATAAGTATGTCAGTAATAGTAGTAGTAATAATAATAACAATTATTATTATTATTATTATCATTATTAAATGTATAATTATAATATAGTAATGAAAAGTTACACTTATTTTTCATTTCCAAAGAAATATTTTAATTCCTATTTTGAGTTGAGTATTAGAAAACTTTTCTGGAAACAGAAATTTTTTTTAAAAATTACTCCATTTCACAAAAAAGTTTTTGAAAAATGAAAAAATATGGCAGCTGGTAACCTTAAATCAGTTTTTTTATGGTGGAATAGTGATGTCTGTCTTTATATTCAGCCAGAGGCAGACATCCCAACAATCCAAACTGCTGTGAAGACACGTCTTTACAACAGAACAGATTTGAACCTAAAGTAGGTCGTCACAGCCGGAATAAAATCTAAATTATGAATTTGTATTTAACCCTTGGTACTCCAGCAGAGACTCTGATTCAGACAGACCTGGAGCAGATTGAAGTCTGCAGCTCAGAGTCACTCCATCAAACATTCAGCCGCTCTGTGCAAACGGACCATTCAACCGTTTAACACTACAGTTCTGCCCCCTGCAGGCTGAACATGTCATTACAGCCCCGTCACAGCAGCTTCACCTTTGACCTGTGACCTGAAGTAGAAACAGAATCCAGGTGGAGACTCAGCAGGACTATGAGCTCCTCTGACCAGGGGTGTCAAACATATGGCCCGTGGACCAAAACCGGTCCCCCAAAGGGTCCAATCCAGCCCACAAGAGGAATTTGTGCAAAAAATGACACTGATAACATTAAACATCAAAGGTGTTGAACTCATCTTAGTTCAGGGACCTGATGTGATCTCAAGTAAGATAATACTACAATAACTTCTAAATAATGACCACTCCAAATTTTCTCCTTGGTTGAATGTGAAAAAAGTAAAATTACATTATGAAAATATAAAAATTTTTCACAATAAAATGTGAATAACCTGAACAAATATTAACAACCTGGAGAAAAAAAGTGCAATTTTAAAAATATTCTGCCTGTTACTAAATGTTTTGTGCATTTGTAGATCCACAATAATCCTCAAGTTGTGTTAATAATAAGCTGATATATGATATTGTTGAAGTTGCATTTATTTTTCTGAAGAAAGTTCAGTTTGTACATGGTTGGTCAGGATATTTATAATGTAATTTGACTTTTTTTCACACTAAAACAGTAGTTATTTCCAGGTTATTGTGTTATTATTTTACTGGTTCGGTCCATTTGAGATCAAATTGGGCTGAATGTGGAACCTGAACTAAAATGAATTTGACACCCCTGTTCTAGACCAAAGCACACTGTGGTTGACGCTCCTCAAACATTTCAACTCACTCCCACTAGACTTGAGATCTATGAAAAAAAAAAAAACGGCAGTTCAGCACCCATTGTTCAGAGCTGCTTTTGTTGAAGTTGTTTTGTCTGTTTAGTCTTTGTTATGTCTGCTCTTAAAAGGCACCATAAATAAATCAACTCCATGACAGAAATCAAAATTAATGAAGTTACTCCTGTTATTGGAGATGCACGGATTGATCGGCCTGTTTTCAGCGTCACTGAGCCTGTTTATATTCAGGCTAATACTCTGATCATGATCTGAAGTCTGGAGTTATCAGATTGTTCAAGGGATCATGTAAACAGGAGAGGGTCCCTGTAAATACAGTCAAAGTCATTCTAAATGAATGGGAAAAGGATCAATCTGGATGTAGAGGTTTTTCTAATTGATTGAATTGGGTTCTGCTATGAGAGGCTTTTAAGGAACATTGTTGATTATACTTTTAGTAACTTTTGATTCATTGATGGTGTTTTATATGTATGTTATTTTAGAACTGAGGTTTTAGAACTGAGTTTTAGTATCTGTATTATGTATGTTTGTAGTGCAGATGTATGGCTGTAATTTCTACTTTCTGTAACTTCTGTTGCTGCTGTCTTGGCCAGAACACTTTTGCATAAGAGATTTTTAATCTTAACTAGTCTCTTTTCCCTGGTTAAATAAAGGTTAAAAAAAAATGCACAGCAGTAATCTGACTATGAAAAATCTGATTAACACACCTGGATTTCTTCCCAATACTCTGATGTCTCTGATTTTACACCAGTTATTTACATGCATTAGTGGATCAAGAGGCATTAAACAGTTTAGATCAGTAGGTGCTTTTGGTCGATGGTGGATATTTGGGTCTTTACAGGTTAAAGTGATTTCATAATTCAATTCAATCACAGTTCAGCAATGAATGATTCTCGATGCGTCTCAACTCCATCCTCAGTTTTGGTTTTCTGCACACGGATACGTTTTCATCAGTAAATGCGGGAGTCTGCTGAATCTCAACTCCCTTAGACACTCAAAAAGTGCTTTCATAAATTATAGATCATGTAAACATTACAAAAACAAAACATAAATCCTCCTGCAGTGCGTTACGAGTAGAGATGTTCAGATTTATTGGCCTCGTGTATGCAGTCATGACATCTGCATCATGATGCAGCTGTGAAGCACAAAACTTCCACAGTAACCAGGAACTGTTTATTTTGCAATTTATATGAGTGAGAGGAGCCTGGTACAGTATTGGAGAAAATGTCAAAGTTATTTAATAGTTAGTATTTTCATAGAAACACACATTTTTCATCAAAGAAGGGTTCCTTTACATGTCAATTATTGTACATAATTATTGGTTCATATCTATTTATATAGTAGTTGATATTAATATATTATAAATATTTCACTTTTTTAATTTAAAAAAGTTTTCCTATAAAAATGCCATAAAACAAACTTGTATCGTTAGTTGTAACCTGATTGTATCTTTACCGTCTTATTTATACAACTCAAGGGGGCAAAGTAATTCACCCTCGGGCTCATGCTCTTAGACTTGTAACAAAGATCTTACAGCTGACAA
>JAPQRQ010000026.1:5267433-5282797 GCA_037367365.1 Apogon talboti | reverse complement strand
TTGCTGGTTAGAATACTGCATGTTGTTCAAGCTGAAATTCAAGCCATCCATGAGGGACTTGTCATTAAGGCCACCATCTTTTATCTGATCTGATCGTTCATTTTGAGTTTTAGTTTAAAAGTTGTATCGTGTGATTACAAAAATGAGGGTCCAGTTTTGTTAAACAGTTCATAAAACTATCACCTTGTTTCAACAGTTCAGTGCCTCTGTACATAAAGACACATCCATTAAGAAATGGTTTTCTAGAACAAACTGATGTGGAAAAAAAACCAAAATATCCTGCACAGATCCCTGACCTTTAACCCCATTCAACACCTCTTGAATGAACTTGATGAATGGGGGCAAATACCTTTAGTCATGTTCAGAATACTTTTAGCCCTGCGGTGCTTCTTTGAGGGTTTGCTGTGGTTACTTTGACCGTCACAGAGATAATAAATGTTTTGTTTTTGTGTTCTCAGGTGTCCGATCAGCTGGTGGAGATCAATGGAGACAGTACGGCGGGGATGACCCATAGTCAGGCCGTGGAGCAGATCAGACGAGGAGGACATCGAATCCACCTCGTCCTCAAGAAGGGAAACGGATACGTACCCGACTACGGTGAGTGAGAAACATAATGATGGTGGTGCTCACCAGCAGGGGGCACTGCTGTCGATTTTAGGCTTCATATATTTTGTTTTTTATCTGAAGCAAGTAGCTCTTTACACTTTACTTCTGCCGTCCAATCACAGCTCTGGGATTCTCCTGATTTTACACGCTCTCACTCTTTGACTTTTATATTTCCTCTTCTTCTTCTTCTTCTCTTCCTGCTTCCTTTATTTCCTGCTCTTCTTCCTCCTCTTCCTCAGTGGAGCTATCCAGCCTGTCTCTCTGTATGACCAACTCGAAGCAGGGAGAGCCCTGCTTCTACGTGATCGGACGCACTGAAAACTCGCGGTCGGTAACTCCCGCTTCTGACCGTTTTTCTTTCAGTTCCTTCCTGTCATTCCCATCTCCTCATCTTTATATTTTTACTTTGTATTTATTGATTTATTTATTGAATGTATCTGTGCAGCTGCCCTATTTGGGATGTATTACATGACTACATTGTAAAGACTGTCTGTTAATTTTTTTATAATTATCACATTATGAAGAAACTCCTATTTATAACTGCAACAATGTTTATATATTTTAAGCACTGATTTTCTTAAATATCTCACACTATTCGAATTCAAATGTTTTTTGCTCAAAAATACTAAAGTTATGTGTTCAAACCTTGAAAACTAGAACATGTTACATACTCCAAACCACAATGTGTCATGTGTTCATATTTTACATTTATTTAGTTGATTTATTTATTAATGTGCATGTACAGTAGTTCATTTTAAAGTAACTACAGCTCATAATTTTCTGGTGTTTTTGTTTCTTTCAGGCCCTGAGGAAGGAGCCCTCTCCCCCTCCTCTTCTTTACACACAGAGGAGCAGGGCATGGACCCGGTTACCATGACAACCGCCTCCTTCAGCCACCAGAGGGGTGGAGGTACAGGAGGAGGAGGAGGAGAGGCAGACAGGAGGAAGAGAAGAGAGGGAGAAACCAAACGAAGAACAGGAGGAGGAAAAAGAGGAGGAGGAGTAGGGGGACTGGTGCCTCCTGATCTGGACCTGGACTTAGTGGAAGAGGAGGCTCGAGAGGATGAGGAGGAGGAGAGGAGGCGGCAGATGGAGGAGGAGGAGAGGAGGCAGCAGATGGAGGAGGAGGAGGAGGAGAGGAGAAGAAGGAAGGCGGAGGAGAGGAGGCAGCAGATGGAGGAGGAGGAGGAGAGGAGAAGAAGGAAGGAGGAGGAGAGGAGGCAGCAGATGGAGGAGGAGGAGGAGAGGAGAAGAAGGAAGGAGGAGGAGAGGAGGCAGCAGATGGAGGAGGAGGAGGAGAGGAGAAGAAGGAAGGAGGAGGAAGAGGAGGAGAGAAAAAGAAAAAGTCGGAGGAAAAGTCAGGAAAAGCAGAAGCGGGATGAGCAGAGGGACCAGGAGAGAAGGAGCAGGAGCTTACCCAGAAACAGTGCTCGATCCTGGGATAGGCCACCACCGGGTGAGGGAGAGGAGGTGGAGGAGTCTGGAGGAGCGAGGGACAGGAGGAAGAAGAGCAAGAGGAGGGTGAGAGAGGAAGAGAAAGAGGAGGAGAAGGAGAGAGTGGAGGAGCGGAGACATGAGAGCGCCACCCATGTCGCTAAGCATTCTGGGAATACAGCCGTGGCTCAGAAAGCGCCGTTCTCCTTCCTCATGCCACGAGACGATGATGACGACGACGACCAGCAGCATCCATCCGACAGCGAATCAGCAGCCAGCTACTCAGAGGTCAGCCTATCAGCAGCCAGCATCGCCACCACAGGGTGGAGGGAGGAGTCCGATTGGAGGAGAGCCGAGTCATTGCCATGGCAGCAAAGGAGCACCCCAGGCCCTTGGCTGAAGCCGAGCCGGCAGAGACTAACGGAGGTTCTGATTGGCAGTCGGCTCAGTGGGCGGGAACTTGCTGGCGGGCTCTCACTCTGATTGGCTCATAGCAAAGACTTTTCCTAGAGAAGCCGACCCTGCATCTTCCAGTTGACCAGCATGGGATCTTATGTCAAGTAGCCAATGGTGAGACTCAAATCAAGTTTTTTATTCCATTAGAACCATGCCATCATTTACACAAAGAAAAGTTGGAATAAACTATAACATAACTATAACTATAAACTATAATAAACTACGAACAAATATTTACTTAAGTAGAGTTTTTAGGCATCTGTACTTTACTGGAGTATTTATTTACCCCTTTTACTCCCTAACAAATATCTAAAGACTTACCACTATGGTTTTAATACATCTGAGGAGATTTACGGGTTAGTTTTATTTTAGATCATAGTTATAACCTTTTCAACAACTTATTTCATCACACCTATGGTCATTTTGTTTATTTTGATTTAATATTTAAATGAATACAGTCAAATGAAAATGAAATGTAAGTTCTTATTCAACAAGATGAAAACAACATAGACGGTTATTAGAGAATTTGTGGTACAACACTCAACACTATTATAATGAAATATGTATAACATTAACAGTAAAATCCATGAGGAAAGGAAAGTACATCCAGAAACGCATAGAAAATGTTTATCATGATACTTAATATATTTTTAGATTGTGATAATTATTAGTTTTAACAACCATTTCTATGTTGAAGAGTTTGAGCAAATTTAACTTATGATAACATTATTTATGTGATTTTTAAATATTTCTAGTTATATATTTTAACAGTCTTTAGTTTTATGGCAAACTTTACATAACATTAAATTGTCAAACATCGTGTGTGCTTGATGGCATAACAAACAGGATAAAAAACTTATTTGTGTTTTGCTGTTGTCTACCATACATATTAAGGTTTTGTGTTGGTCCACCAGGAGCGTCAGGTTCCCTCCTCTCTCTTTACTGACTTTTTAGTTTGATTGGCTACTTATAAGGGCTCCGTCTTTTTTTTTTGTTGTTGTTGTTGATTGGCCTGCTAAGCGAAGACCCACCTCTTCCCGTGTGTGGACATTTTTTTAGGTCGCTGATTGGCCAAAATGACAGCAGCCACACACAGAAAACCAACATTTTTATTTCACCCATCGTCCCTCAGCGTGTCCTGATGTCATGGTTTACTCGAAAACATCACGTCTGCTGTTTGACATCTCCATCGCCATCTTTATCATCATATTTATCATGATAAATTTTAAAACGTATGCAACGAACGTCTCAATCGTTTCGTCTCATTGTCCATGAGACTAAACTGCTCGCCATATGACGTGTATCGAAGGCAGCGGCGATGATTCTTTCTGTGTAATCTGAGCATGTGAATATCACTGGAATGATTTTTTATTTTTATAAGCTGAACATGTAAAGGCTTGATGACATTATTACTATTATTATTAGAGATTAAATAGAACCTGGTATGATTTGATTTGCCTGCTTGCTTGTAAAGAAAAAAAGAACTTTGCCCGACATTTTGGAAATTCTTCTGATGGTATAAATATATATATCTATAACAGAGCCATACACACACACACACACACACATATAAGAACACAGTTCAGGTCCAGTTATGGTCCTGTTGGCTGTAAATAACATAACATTGCTATGGCGAGACAGCCAACACAATGACACATTTCTATAGCAACAGCCATGGTGGAGCAGGACACTGTAGCGCCCCTATGTGGCTGATGAACTGCAGCTCTTGACCATAAAAAGTGCCTCATTTTTTTCCGCCTTTGTCCTGCACACTGAGGCTGAGGCTGCAGGCGGAGACACCGTCGCAACCCGAAACAACCCTGTCATTCCCCAACAATCAACCCTGTTACAACCCCAACAACAACCCTGTGACAAGCTACAACAACCCAATAAAAACACTGTCACTTTGTAAAACAGCCCCGTCACAAACTGAAATAATCCAAAAACACCCTGTCAAATCAAAACAACTCTGTCAGAAGCTGAAACATCCCAAAAAATACTGTCACTCTCCCAGACTTCCCTGTCTCTAACTAAAACCACCCTTGTCACAACTGCTAACAACTCAAAACAACCCAAGCTATAACAACCAAAAAACATTGTCTCTCCCCAAAACAACCCTATCACAACCTCTAACAACCCCAAAAAAATTACTCTGACAAGCCCTAACTCCCCATGTCAAGCTGGTAGGGCTGGGTAATCTTTTATTGTAGACAAACTTAATTTGTCATATAAGATTTTCTAGGGTAATCGTATATTATCACATCACAATAAACATTCTCATTTCAAAGCACTTAAAAGTGTTATCTTAGCTCACTTTAACCTGCAGGAGTTTCTGCGATATGTTTTTCTGACTGAGAGGAAGAAAGTAATGATGACTGAGATGAATTTCCGGTCAGATAGAAAATTTTTACTACAAAAAAATGGGCTGAAGAGAGCTAAAAGTTGGCGCTATAACACAAAGACTGATAACTGATTACTGTCCAGGAAGATGATTATCAGTGAACTGAGTCTGAGAGAATTCGATTACATTTCTCACTATTTAAGTCAGTGAGCTGCTGGTGGCAGCAGGCCGCTGTGCAAATTTTGGATAATTTTTGTCTAGATATTTTCTAAATACCACAATAATATTTGCCCTAATTATGCAAAACATACATTGTATCCATTGTGATATTTTTACTGCAGAAGTTAAGAAACAGACAAAAGTCAGAACTGTAACAGATGGGGATGTTATACATATGGAGATGTAGATGCCAGTCCTTCAAACAAACCAACATTACAAACCTAATTTTTGTTCTAGCTGTCGGCTAAGTATCTTTGCACATAAATTATGAATCAAGCATCAATCAGAATTAATACAGTATCAAAAACAATATTGCAAAACTCTAAAGTGTCAATATTTTCTTATACTTATAGTCATGGATGATGAGTTCAGTGGATTAACTATGACCTCTCAAATAAATGATCATGAGAAATCAACAACAGTTTCAACTCAAACTCAGTATGTAGTAATCCTGGTTTTGTTTGTCATTCAGTTGCAGTTATTTTGTTTCTTCTACATATTGTTTAATTATTGCAATAATATGTAACTAAAAAAACTATAATAAAACACACCAAAGCCTTTCAGAAATCAAACTAAAACCCTTTTGTATTTTGGTTGTGACCAGACTACACTCAGTAACATAAACCAAATATATACCATAGATATAATAGATATTATATTATGATTCAGATTGCCATTCTAAGACAGTCACCTTAGCTTTTTGGAAGATCATCCAGCCCTACAAGTCCATGATTCCCTGGCACAAACCAGGAACCCCCAGTCAGTCCCCATCACAAACTGGCCACGCCTCAGTTTGTCCACCTTCAGTAAGTATAATCTGAAGGATTACAGTCACTTTAAGAATGACGGGTTGTTCAACAAAATTTATGAATCAAAAAATCTCTAAAAATCCTTCGATCCTGCATTTAAAAAAAGAGTCTCTTTAGGAGTCTTTTTTACATTCAGCTCCTGGACCTAAACAAAGATGGCAGGGGATATATGAACAAATAAAGGAAATATATCATTTACATTTTATCAGAATATTTATCTATATATAAATGAATAAATAACAGACTAAAAGAGATGTCATATTATTCATCAGATATTTTCAGCAGCAGATGACGAACCAGCCTTAATAAAATACTTTATGAAACTTTGCCAAATTCAATAAAACTTCAACTGTCAACAGAACGAGAGTGGGTTTATGGGTTATTCTGCTTCTTGTTGGGTAAAACCTCATGCTAAGGGATTTAAGGGTCTCTCCAAAATCTCAGCTAAAGTCTCATAGATTTTATGTGCTAATGCTTATCAAAACTGTCCAAGTGTTGAGTCAAGCACAGCGAGAAGTCAGATTCTGTGATGGTTTAAACTGACTGAGGCATCTCTAAAACCGAACATATTCTGCGGTTTGAGATTTTACATGATTCAGTATCGATTTAAGTGTCTTCATGAAACGTGATGAGTCAGGCTATACTGCTATAGACTTTTAATAAGTGTTCCTATTGAAAAATACAGATCAAATCAGACAACCAAGGTCTGAATAAACAACTGCATCGCTTCTGATTTATTCACACTCAGACTTTGTCCACTCTGATGGAGATATTTTTCTAAACTTGCATTTTCCCCTCTGTTGTTTAATGTCCATTAATGATGTTCGATTTGTAAATGCTCATGTTGTCGACTTTACCTCCTTTTCTAAGCTAACAGTAGTTTGTTTTGCACATTGTTGCTACTGTTGAGGAGCAGAGGTTTAAGGATTTTTGCAAAGAAAAACAACCCATGTCTTCTACAAATAAATCACTAAAATGCACCCATTATCATAAGTGTAAAAATTGAGTTAGCTAATGTCTAAAAAGAACAACCAACTAGCAGCACAAAACAGACTTCAACACAAACTTCATGTAACTACACAAGTATCTGCAAATATTATACATTCAAAAAATCTGCCCATGTGACCAGAAATATTTCTTATGACAGAGAAATGCTAAATTTTCCAAAAAGTACAGAAGTAGAACATGTTGCGCCTACCTAGTTTTAGTTTTACATTATTAGATATTCCTCACTTTGACAAAAAGATACTCATGATCAGCAAAAAATGTTGTCTTCCTTCTATTACTACTCCTTAAATACTCTACTTCTGTTTATTACAGCCATGTATTATGGAGACTATGGCGCCATCTTCTGACCACATTACACAGCTATTAATGGAAACACTTCATCTGCTAATGTGAATTAGTCACATGGTTTTGACAATGGAAGGGTCTGTATTTTATACAATTTAGAACCAAGGAGGATGCTGAATTTATCTTTTGTGTTTGAAAAAATCTGTTTAATGTCGATGAGAATGTAAGGGAAAGAAGATCTGTATCAGTGTGGACAAAGCATTAAATTTAACTTCTACAGGTTGTAGCTGATTATTGTTTTTTCACAGTGTAAGACAGAGTGCTCTGAAATCCACATCCATCATCATTACAACATTACCTCATGTTGTGATGTTTTTGATTCCATTTTACCACTCAGCAGTTACACTACAACTCCCATACACCTTTGCGCTGCCCTTTAGCCCCGCCTCTCAGCCTGCTCTCTCTATATAAGGGCATTTGGATATTTGTCTTCTATGCATTTTCTAAGACTGTCTGCCGGTGATCAATCGATTGTGATTCTCTGATTGGCGGCTGACAAGCTCGCTGATCGTCTCAGAGTCCGGATTCTGGTTCAAATGAGAGGCTTGATCATTCAGGTTCTGGTCTAAAGACGACCGGGAAGCAACGACGTGTAAATGGCATTCAGAGGTTTCCTAATCAGCTCAGAACTGTGTGATGGTTTAACAAGAATCACACAGAGTCAAGCAAAGCAGCTTCATGACAGGACGTCCAATCACAATGTGACTTTAACCGGACCGGGAACAGGTCGGTCAGCATGACTCAGCTAAAGAGCCACCATGCTAATGTTAGCAGCTATGTTAGATATGAGCTTGTGGGTTACGGACTGCTCTTCTGTCACAGTTATCAACCCATCCAAAACAGATGACAAATTACAAAGCAGACCTTTCAGTGTCTCAGGAAGTCGTGATATAACAAATATTAACTTTCCAGATGGAAGTACTGCCACTAATGTTGCTTTTCCACTGAGGTATCATTCTATATCACCTCGACTTCACTTGCCTTGGTTCAAATCATTTCATTTCCACTGCAGGTATATTAGCGCCTTATTGTGGCTAGTTGTCATAACAATTCAACATAAACATACAGTGATGTAAACTTCAGCTTCAAGCAACATAACAATGGCAGAGGAGGAACATTTTGGAAACAAACCCGCATTT
The DNA here is from genome assembly GCA_037367365.1 of Apogon talboti. Lineage (NCBI taxonomy): Eukaryota > Metazoa > Chordata > Actinopteri > Kurtiformes > Apogonidae > Apogon > Apogon talboti. Next base: position 5,274,440 of record JAPQRQ010000026.1, on the reverse strand, counting down.
TTTTTCAGTGGAGTCTATAGTTGTGAAGTACTCCTTGAATTTGGACATTTCCCATTGGCTCTGGAACTTAAAAATGACCTGTCCCAATATGATGATGCACATACAGTCAGGTACGGAAGTATTTGGACAGTCACAAATTTTGTGATTGAAGGCAGCTTTAGTAAAAGCCTGGTAAAGCGTCTCCAAGGAGGAAACTCAGTGTTTGGTGATGTCCATGGGTTCTTTGACCACAACAGTTTTTCATCCAAGTATTAAAAACAATCCTCATACAGTATTTAAGCACTTTTGCACCTCTGAAAATAGAAGGATTGTGTTTGTAATGGTTGTAATTCCTAAACAGTTAATGCACTATTTTAGTTAAACCCCTTTAATTAATGTCCACACTTCAATCCCATCGTGATTGCTTCATGTCAAATCCACTGTGGTGGTGAAGAGCTAACATTACAAAATTTGTGTTACTGCCCAAATACTTATGGACCTGAGTGTAGGCACTGACAATGACTGACAATGACCCATCTGTGATGTAATGGAAATGCAAAATATGCCATGTTGAGTCGATTTGAGATATGGCATTAAATAACATACAATTCATATAAAATAGGCTCATCTGTTTGTAAAGTAACAAAATAAATTAACTTCATTTTACAGCTGTGGTTCTTGGTAGCAAATAATTTTGTTATAAATGATGAATTTTACAATAAAATGATCAATATTCAGTCTTTAAAAAGTCAGAAAACAATCCAAAGTTCAAAATAACATCAAATGCCTAAAACGTATGTGTGTAAAAATGCAAAAAATCTGATACTTAAGAATACTTTGGATGATTTTCATATCTGTTATTGAAATTGTTTTGTAATTTTCAGACGTTTCTGTCCATCCACTAATCAGCTGATCAGTCTGGATTATATGCGGTTAATAACTGTGACAGAATGGAGTTTATTATCAGCATGATGACTGCATTTTTATTCAGGAGCAAAAACCATATGAATTATTTGAAGGTAAAACAGTACAATCATTTGCAAAACTCTGTATTTTCTGATTTGCTAGCCAAGTTATTTGGAGAGAATTAGTTCAGTATGAGATTTAAACTGCTGTACTTTGAGGGAAAAAAAAACACAGTTATGGTTACTGTACTCTGTTACTGCTTTAGTCTCCACTTTATACCTCAAGCCTTCAGCAATAAAAGCCATCACAATACATCAAACACTAACACGCGGCTCCACAGATGAAGCGCAAGACTGCAAAGATGGAAACAGCTGGACTCTCTCAAAAACAAATAAATAAATAAATAACTGAAAAGGTGAAATTTTTGTCTGCTACTTTCAGAGAAAAAGTAGAAAGTCTTCTATTTTGAAAAACAACTGCTTTGTCTTGTTTGTTTTTTCTTTGTCATCCTGATACTTTTGGGAATTTTACTGACGTACTATGGTCTAGCAAATGACCTTTCAGATGACCTTTGACCCCCAGTCAATTACGACCTGTTGACCTTGATGCAGGATTGGCTTAAAAATCTCAATCAGCACCAAGGGAATCTGTAGAATACCACGACTAGATGACTACATTTCCCATCATTATCTGAACGTAAAATATAAGTTACAGCACTACAGCATTGGGAATACCAAATATGGAAAAGCATTACTGCCACTAAAAAGACAAAATAAATGATACTGTGTACTAGTTACGAAATATGACAAATGTATGAAGTTATATGTACCTTATACTTTAGCTGGGATTTTTTTTTATTAATTTCAGAATAATCAAACATTACAACAAAACTTTAAAATGGTACTTCATATAATTTTCAAATAAAACTCTTAGTTAAAAGATAATAAAATTGTAATTATCATAATTGTTAAATTAAATGTATCACATATTACACTTAAATTTTGACTTTTTAAAGGGAAAAAAATTTTATGATAAAATAATAGAGGGAAAAAAGTGTTTTCTTGGCAGTAATGGACCTCCATATACCTGACATCTCAAATACCTGATTTTCTTGTCTTAATTTCCTGTTGACTCTCTGCATCTCCACAGATTGTGGATTTATTTTAAGATTCTGATTTTATGATGGGCTTCCAGAAAAAAAGCTCTCTATGTGTTGGACCGTTTATCAGTCTGTAATGGACCAAACACATGTGATTTTTTATATCTTTTTTGTTTGTTGTTGCCAAAGCCAAAGGCTAAAATAACCAAACTCTGTCATGGTACTGACTCATCTTTTATCCTAAGTACTTTGATTCCTTTACTCTCAGATGCCATTGTAACGACATAAGGCTTGAGCTATTGTGCATACAAGAGATTGCTGCTTTCTGTTTCTCCATCATCAAGGAAACAAATGATAAAAGACGTTTTGCTAAAATGGTTTATAGTAGAATTCACACTGAAAAGTAAATACCAATAAACAATGAAGCTGTTCTGGAACACAAGATGAAAAAATATGCTTTAAGTTAGGTTTTCCTTTCATTTGTCGCCTGTCTTTGAACTACAGGGTTATTCAAAAAGAATGAACCGATTTCATTACGCAATATTTAAATAAGGAAAAGCAATAGAAAACTCCAGCCAAGTCACAAGTATTCTATTCACAATCAACTTTTATTTCCTGTCTTACAAGTGTTCAATGTGGCCACCACCTGCAGCAAGGGCAACATCTGGGAGGAATTCTCTTATCGCATTGATGTTGCCTGTGCTGCAGGTGGTGGCCAAAATCATGTATTTTCAGAGTTTCATTTACTGATCAAATAGATGTTCATAAAATAAGGCTACTTTCTCAGCAAACTATATCATTAACTGTAACAAAAAGACCCTCTGAACGTCCAAATGGGTCATATCTGATGACCATGAAAAAATGACAAACTGTATTTTACACCAATTATTCACATGTGGATCAACAGTTATTAAACATTTCAGATCATTAATTTTAGATACTTTTGGTTACCAGTGGCTGTTTATGTGTTTGAGACTTAAATCACTCAAAAACACTTAGAAGCTCTTTTTTGTCACCATATACACATTCATTTACCTCATCAGAGTGGATTTGTCCAGATGAAATAAAGACCTACAGACCTAAAATCAACATTGTAAATTAATTGATGTCCTGGAGTCAAATATTTTAAGCTTTTGGATCCATATGCATTGAGCATTTCTTACCTGTTGGTTTGATCCATTTCTGAAGAAGACATTTCAGTTCTTTGAGACTCTTTAATCCAGTTGTGTTGAGGTACCAGGGTGCTGGATGTTCGTTGGTAAATTAATCCGCATTTATCACCTGTAGCCTGTCACCTGTCTTCCACTGCTCCCTTCGCAGGAAAAAAGTTCAGTTCAGTTGAACGACGGCTTCTCTTTATAAAATAATTATCAAGTACGACATATAATGTAATTAGAATGGAAAAAGGACGCACGCAGCGACAGGTAGCAATGGTGTACTTTTTATGACTGTCCTCTTGTATCTCACTTTGTTATTGTCACTGTTGTTGATTTAATTGCTACTGCGGCAGAAACAATTGTCCGCGGGGACAAGTAAAGGTCTTGAATCTTGATATTCTGTTAGTGCTTTTCCGTGTAATATCGTTTTAGTGATACTAACTTTTCCACTTCTAGTGTTTAAAGTTTACTTCCTGTTCTGAAATTTGCGCGCTCAATCACATGACTCCAATTAACCAATTAGCTTTAAGTAATAGAATAACCATATTAATAAAACAAAACAGTACAAATAAATCAAGAAAGGCGTAAGCACAAGAGGCTTTGACATTTTTATCTTCTGAGAGAACTTTATTATTAAGTTATACAAATGTAAATTAATAATAAACTACTGCAAAAATATTAAACTAAACAGAAAAAAACACAATTCAATGACATAATGATTATTTTAAAAAATCACACAAAGCCCATCTGCTTAAAAATTTTTACTCATATAAAAAAAAACTTTATAAAACGTAGAACCCACAAAAACTCCTTTATACAAATATAAAAACATTCATTGTAAAATGTCTGTGACATTGCCAACATGTTTTACAATGACTCGAAAATAAAACAGCTTAAATCAAGCTGACAACAAATGCTGAGAGGTGAAGAACTGACAAAATCTGAAAAAGTTTAAGAGTTACATTTTTGAGGGGGTTAGCTTACATTTCCCAGAATGCTTTTCAGAAACAAACCAAAGCACAGGGCAACAACTGCTTTTATATGAAGAGTAAAATGACTTCAGAATTCAACTAAATGCAAAAAAACCCAAAAACAAAACAGTATTTGGGTGTGGTCTGTGTCTTACGTATTTATTCAATCTTTATTCTTTTATTTATTTTAATTTTTTCAGAATTGTTTAAAAATTCTTTCAAATTATTCATCAAAACACAAGCACCCAATTTTTCTTTTATTTTGAACAACGAACACAACATCCATTAACCGTCTAAATAGTAACTTTGTACTGTTTTTACATCAAAATGTGAACTTTAACTGTCAAAGACAATGCAACGTGAATGACGCAACAGCAGAAAGTAGTAGATGGACGTTTAAACAACTGCTGCATCACATTCTGTAAACCAGCTCTCGACATGTACAATCACAGAAACACAGGTTAGAACATAAAACATTGAGTAAAGTGTAATTTAAGACACAGTTCAGGTAACAGCAGGTCAACTGTTGGAGCACTGAGGTAGATCTGGTCTAAAATAAGTCCAGTGATTTTCTGGAATTTTCTGCAACCTATCTTTATGCTCATTTTGTAAATACTGCATGTGAAAGTGTTACTGGAAATACTGAATTCTATAACCAAAAGTTATTACATTGACTTATTGTGTTTTTTACCTCTTTCTAATATGAGTAATTGTGCATGGAAGGAGATGGAAATATGCAACTGTATGCAACTGTAGTATGCCTAATATTTTTTTTCTCAAATCCAAATTCTCTTTAAACAAGGCGACTATAAACAAAAAACACCAGCAATTTTGGTGTGTATCTGTATCTTTGAAATTGAGTTTTTATTCAACAGAAAACAGCAAAGATGACTAAAATAATAAAGCAGGCTACAGCTACACAGGTGTTAGTGTTTAGGATGAATTCCCAGCTGGTGCGAAACAGAAAAGAACAAAAAATCACCAAAATGATCTTAATGTTTCACACTTTCACGAGAGATCACAGTGCAATATTAAAGCTGCGTAGATATAAGTGTGAAAAGCATACAGATTAAAGCATAGGTGTCAAACATATGGCCCGTGGGCCAAAACTGGCCCACCAAAGGGTCCAATCCAGCCCCTGAGATATTAACAATCATTTTAGTTCAGGTTCCATATTCAGCTCAATTTGATCTCAAGTGGGTCAGGCCAGAAAAATACCATCATAATAACCTATAAATAATGACAACTACAAATTGTTCTCTTTGTTTTAGTTAAAAAAAAAAAATTACATGAAAACATTTATAATTTATAAACTATCTTTTAACAAAACAATGACTAACCTGAAAAAATATGAACAAGCTGAAATGTCTTAAGAGAAATAAGTGTCATTTTAACAATATTCTGTCTGTTACTAAATGTTTTGTGTATTTGTAGATCCACTGTGATCTGTAAATTGTAATGTACATGTGTAAATGATAAACTGAGGCTCAGTATTGTCAAAATTGCAATTATTTTTCTTAAGAAATTTCATGTTGTTCATGTTATTCAGATCTTTAAGGAAATTTTGTCGATGTAAACATTTCCATAATCATGTCATTTTACTTTTTTACTGTTAGAATTTTACACGTCCAGCCTGGTTGAGATACTATTGGTCTGGATGTGGCCCATGAAATAAAATGCGTTTGACACCCCTGAAATAAGAAGAGAGGAAGGGTTTGACATTCTTTAGCACTGAACAGGGAACCAGAACCAGCTCCCAGAACTGTTTTCTTAGTGTAACTTAAAGGGTGAAATTAAATCGTTTATGTTTATGAACTTTTACAAAAACTATTTATTTATTTATTTATTTATTATTTTTTGGTAAATCCCTGTAAAAACATCACTGTACTAAACCAAATAAAAACCAACTACAGATGTGAATTATCTGCTTCTGATTGGCTAAAAACAAACAAAATAAAACTGCTGATTAGGACTAAATGAGGTATATGTGGGTTTAGATTTAAGTCAGGTCAAAGGTCAGAGGAGAGAAGGGCTGTCCTCTCGCCCGTCATCTGTACCTCCCTCTTCATTGGCGTCTCGGAACAGACAGGGCACGCAGGTGAGGCAGGGCGGAGTCAGCAGCAGGTGACAGGTCGGCGAGGATCCTGGACAGACCACCAGACCATCCAGGTGTAACAGCAGAGACAGCAGCTGCACACGGGACAGGTGTTAGCATCGCTAGCATCGTTAGCATCTGCAGGTACAGGTGACAGGTGATGGTTTCTGTCTTTTTGGGCCTTTTCTACACTGATATGGATATTTTTGTAAATGGGTATTTCCCCAAAATACATTTTTCTCTATATCTACCCTTTCTAAGTTGTTCGATTTCAGCAGTTATTATAATATTACCCTCTGTATTTTGTATTTTTCAGAGAAAATCAGGTATGTTCCTATAGTTAATTTATTGATCACATAATATACTGCTCATTTAATTCCTGCTTTTGTTTTTAATTAGTTCAGTATTTTCCTAATTTGTGTTCATTTAATTGCTTATTTTGATTGTTTCTGTTCATTTAGTTCCTTATTTTACTACTGTTGTACAGTGTCCTTGGGTGACTTGAAAGGTGCTTATAAATAAAATTTATTATTATTATTATTTTGGTTTTTTTTCAGTAAATGTTTTGCTCATTTTTAGCGCTGCCACTAACGACTAATTTTCTAACGATTAATCTTTCAACTAATTTTTCGATTAGTCGACTAATCTAAACGACTATTTTTTTTTTTTAAATCAAGTGTTTGTTATTTAGTTGTGTCTATTTTATTTTGAATACAACTCAGCTGCCAAAACATAAAATGTCACCAGTACCATAACAAATGTAAACAATATAAATAACTTAAATATTACTAAACAAAAAA
>JAPQRQ010000026.1:5239384-5250140 GCA_037367365.1 Apogon talboti | reverse complement strand
TGGAGTTGGATCAATGACAGTGGATGGACACACTGGGTTTATGTTCAGTTAATGATATCTTTGCTGAAAAAGTCACATTTTCTTCGGTTTTCTCTGCTTTGATTTAATAACCTTTGAATTGACTCTGGGTTTTCATGAACATCGAAATTAAATCTCGAAAAAATACATGATTTACAGTGAAAAATGCAAAATACACAGGATAATATTATAATAAATGGTAATAAATCACTTAAAAACAAATAAATAGTGAGAAAAATTCATTTGGGAACTGATATACAAGTAGCAGTGGGTCTTTATGGGTTAAAGCTGCAAAAAATGAAAACATATAAGTAAAGTCCAGGTAAGTCCTGAGTACCTGGTGTAGTTTGAAGTAGAGTCCACAGGCGTTGCAGACTGGTTGTCCTGCAGCGTTCCTCCTCCACAGGGTGGTGTTTAATGTCAGACAGTTCACACACTGAGTGCCTTTCCTCTGAGTCAAACACTGGAAACAGACAAAAACAGCATTAAAGAGTCCTTTATTGTCATTGTATACACAGAGCATACACAACGAAATTTGGATGCTCTTATGGAGACGGTGCTTGAGTAAAAAAATAAACAATATAAAATACTAAATATTTAAATGATATTAAAAGAGCTAGAATAAACAGTAAAAACACACACACACACACACCGGCCCTCTCCCATTTCAGTCAAGTCACACATTAACACATGCACACAAACCTAGGTAGGTGCAAAGGACAGGAAAGGTGAGTAAGGTAGTTATTACACAATGTTGATTATTTCACATAGTTGATTATGATTACTGCATATTGTTGGAATTTTCATTATTGCAAATTGCTGATTATTGTTTATTACTACATGGTGTTGGTTATTGCAGAGTTCAGTGTAATGATTGCATCATGTTCCTGTCATTATTGTGCCTGAGTCCAAACATGGACCAGTGTATTGTTGTTTGGACCGGTGTGTTGTTGTTTGGACTGGTATGTCATTGTTTGGACCGGTGTATTGTTGTTTGGTAAATGGTAAATGGGGTGCACTTATATAGCGCTTTTCCACACTGTAAAGGTGCCCAAAGCGCTTTACACTACATCTCATTCACCCATTCACACACACATTCATACACCAGTGGGCGGCTGCTGCCATGCAAGGCGCTGCCAGGCTGGGAGCAATTTAGGGTTCAGTGTCTTGCTCAAGGACACTTCGACATGTGGACAGTCAGAGCTAGGATTTGAACCGCCAACCCTTCGGTCATTGGACGACCCGCTCTACCAACTGAGCCACAGCCGCCCGTTTGGACTGGTATGTTGTTGTTTGGATTGGTATGTCGTTTGGACTGGTATGTCGTTGTTTGGACTGGTATGTCGTTGTTTGGACTGGTATGTCGTTGTTTGGATTGGTGTGTTGTACTCACCGTCCTCCTCTTCGGCCTCAGCAGAGGTCGGTTCTGCCGGATGCTTTTCCGTTCCAGGCTGCAGGTGTTGCACAGGTGTCGACCGGCATCGTCTCTGCTCCACAGGGGGGCACTTTGGGCCCCGCACGACACACACTCACGCTCCTCTGGACACAGAAACACACACATCAGGGTTAGTAGGTAATGACAGCAAACTGAACAGGCCCTGGTGGAGCGGCAGAGATTTATCAACTACAGTTGAACACACACACCCACTCCCTCTGCAGCTCTGTCCTCTGGGTCCAAATGAAATAACTGAACATTAAGATGGATAAACTGATGCTGATAGTGGGTTTAAAAGGTAAAAAGAAAGACTGTAAAAATAAAAACAAATAAATATTTCAGATTAGATGTACTCAGTAGACATCTCACCTGGTCTGAAGCATGGCCCCCCCTGCACACCGCCCTCTTCACCTGTCAGACTGCAGGAGGAGGAGGAGGAGGAGTACAGGTTGCCATGGTAACTGTTCCATTCTATTGTTGGTGGTATTAATGTGGAGAAGAGGCATGCAGGGGGCGGAGTTGAATGACCATATAAGGACATGAATGGAGGAGGAGGAGGGAAATAGGCTGACATTAGTGATTGACAGCTGGAATCATCCAACCAGTGGGAGGGACTGATCACCTGACCAGTCAGCTGCTCGAACTCATGGGACATGTCGGGTTAGAGGGAGGAGTCTGAAGAGAGACAGAAAAACCTGTGGCAGAAGATGAAAAGTTTTTAGTAAAGCATTTATTTTAATGTATTGTTAATAATCAGTTCACGTACAAATATTTACACGTGTAGCTCAAAGGTTGTGATGGATGGACCAAGAACAGTTTAACTGATGATGACAGAAGATGGTAAAGTATAAATCGAAGGACAACAAACTCTAAAACTTACTAAATGAAGACAATGTGAAAGTGTCTTAAAGCTGTAATACCACTGACGGCCACTAGCTGATTCATCAAATACTCCTGGCTCCATTAGACTTACACTGGACTTGTCTCTAATTTCTTTTTTTTTTGTTTTGTTTTTCCTGAGTCAGTAAATTGTGGATGGATGGATACTGAAAATAGACTTAACTGACAAATAACCAAAAAAAACCTTGTAATTACAGTAAGTTTCTGATAAAATAAACACTCCATGAAATAAAATGGACTTTTACTGTGGTCTGTTTTACAAAGCTATTGATTTGTGGCTGCATTTTGACATCAAGACTGAAGATTGACAATATTCCTTCTCTGAGCAGCTGCGATTCTATTTGTTTTATTCTGACTGACAGAGATAGACATATGGATGATAGATGAACCTACAACCAAAATAATGCTTCACCTTAATAACAAAAGATGCTTCAATATCTAGCTGAGTGTTGAGTTTAATCATTATTTTCAGGATGTTACAGGTAGATTTTTATACACACAGTTTCCGAGCTGCAGGATGAATTCAGAGGTAAAGTATTGAGGTGAAGAGGATGATGAAGGTGATACTTACAGAGGCCGTGGAGCTGCATGTGGTAATGAAACAGTCAGAGCTCCTCCTAAAGTAGGAGCTGATGAGAGGAGGAGCAGACAGGAGGAGGAAAGGGTGGAGTCACTGAGGAGAGCTTTTCCTCTGTTACTGGTGGTGGTTGTTAAAGTGGAACTCAGGTCTCTTTCATCTCTGCTTTAGATGTGACTTCTCCCTTTTCCAAAGTGTGTAAAAGCTTCTATTAGTTAAAGGGACTTTTGTTCTTCTGATTTGTGTTCCTGAAAATCCCATTACGTCAGAATGTTCAAAGGACGTGGTTTGTGAGAAATGGGTAAAATATTAAGCATTTATTATCATCTAATGACAATTACGGGTCAAAACAAGAACTATTTCAGTTTAGTGAAAAGACCTGAGAGACGATCCAACATCACACTTTTTTTTAATTAAAATCTTAAAATCTCAAAACACATCACTGCAGCAGACAATAAATAACAACAGAAAACAGATGTGTAAACAGTGAATACACGCTGGTGGTTCAGAGGCAGGAGGCGTGTTCCTGCAGCAGCGCCGGGTCCACCACGCTGTCCTGAAGAGGCAGGTCCACCGAGAAGTCTGTGGGCGGAGCCTGCAGCCGCTGGCGAGGGGGTCGACCTCCCCTCTGAGGGATGGGCAGCTCTGAGTGGTGAGCAGGGAGTGGAGACGTGAAGAAGTACGGGTGGAGGAGAGCCTGCATCAACACAGAGACCGGAAGATCAATACAGGATCAACACAGTCGATCACAATGAGGGATCAATCAATCAATCAATCAATCTATATGATATATTTTAAATAATATGCCATTTATTTCATCATTACATAAAAATTCTTTAAAAGCAAATGTGCTCAAGTTTATAAAAATGAGAAATTCTGTCAAAATGAGATATGATCATAACTGCGTCTGAAGACACAATGAGATATTTTAAAAACAAATGACATCAATAAATAATTTATACAAAAATCTTCAAGTGTTGGAAGCATCAGACCATCTCCATATTATATAATCATTACTTTCATGTCTTTTAATAACAGTATTTTTTTCTGTTTCCTGTCTTTGTGTGTGAAACGCGTTATAAATAACCTGATCTCCACATGTGGACCTGACTTCCTGTCCGCTGTCGTACCTGACCCGCTGAGCAGCGCTGTTTGGACGGATAAACCAGGAACTTGTAGAGCAGGTCGATGGCCTGAGGAGATGTGTCGGGGACGATCTCCTCCAATGGGATGGCTGGATTCTCCTTGAAGGTGATTTTGTTGTAGTCTGGTAACTCCACGATCTCCTGCAGGAACACAGTCAGAAGGTGGATAGTTGAACTGTTGAAGTGAGGACACGATTGAGACAGGAGGACGTTTTGGATGATGTTCATGGAGTTGTAGAGTTAGTTAGGATCAGGTTAGAATAGGGCAGCGGTGGGCAACCTGTGGCTCCGGGGCCACATTTGGCTCTTTAGACCTTTTCCAGTGGCTCCATGTGGCTTTGTCTAAAAACATATGGAATGAATGCCATTTTTAAAACATTTTGCTATTACTGTTGGAACAATAAAGTCTTCCTGATGTTATACAGTTGTAAAAATGTAGACCATACTCTAGGTGAATCCAAAAATAGAAGCAGTAGTAGCAAAAGTAGACTTTTTTTAATTTATGACACTAAGGGCATTCATCTGTATAGTCCATTACGAACAAATCCTTCACATGCCAATCAATATTTGTTGCACAACATAGTCATAACAAATGACAGCTCCTCACAGAGTCACAACCAGGACATGTTTTTGGCTCCAGACAGATTTTTTTTTTTTTTAAATTTATGTCCAAAAATGTCTCTTCAGACAGAAAAGGTTGCCAACCCATGGAATCGGGGAAAGTCCTCATGATTTGATATGACTATGATTCTAGATGCACTGTGTCATTACCTCAATCTTCTACATCTGTGTTTCAAAGTCTAAGGCACAGGTGTCAAACATACGGCCCGCGGGCCAAAACCTGCCCGCCAAAGGGTCCAATCCAGCCCGTGGGATGAATTTGTGCAAAAATTACATTGAAGATATTAACACACAAAGATGTTAAAATAATTTTAGTTTTGGTTCCACATACAGACCAATATGATCTAAAGTGGATCAGACCAGTAAAATAGTCTCATATTAATCTATAAATAATGACAACTCCATATTTTTCTCTTTGTATTAGTGTAAAAAAAAGTTAAATTACATGAAAATGTTTACATTTACAAACTATCCTCTAATAAAACGTGAAAAAATTGAGTTTTGCTTGAAGACACATAATGAAAACACTAGTATTGTATTGTATAAGTATTGTCCGGGTTTCTTGCTCATCTTTTAATGTCCAATATTCAAAAGTAATGCATTGCTGCCTCCTGTTGTTAAAAAGAAAAAATGCACTTTGTCTGTGCAAATAGAGATGATGCACTGCACATATTTATTTGGATTCAGAGCAGAGACTGGAGATCTGATGCCAAATGGTCACATGGTTCCACATTCTATTGTCATGTGTGAACAGGGCTCATGTGTGTTTTCATATTGTGTTTGTGCCTTACGGGCCAGCTGTCCTGCGTCGGTGTTCCCAACACTCGGAGGACGCAACAGAGCTGTTCGATGTCGTTCTCTCCAGGAAACAGAGGAGATGAGTTCAACAACTCACCAAAGATACAGCCCACTGCCCTGAAACACACACGTTAAGATACATTTAGTGTCTTGTGTTATTTTTATTCTTCAATATTCTTCATAATGTCTTCAAAGTTCATTTTTCTTCTATTCTCTCCCACACCATATGACTGTGGTCCATAGAAACACACCAAAGTACAGCATTTTAACATCCACAAATAAAAACAAATGTATGAACACATTCTAGAACATACACACAAATACACAAAACCATCAGACACATACATGTAAAGAAAAACGGGAAATTCAGCCTGTGATTGTCAAAATATGAAACACTGGTTGCAGATTTATTTGGGGTTTTCACAGGGTTTAGGCATTGTTTAGGTTTTAGCAGTTTCAGTTTGTGGAAGACTTAGGTGCATGGTTGTGAGGTCTGGAGATACTTTCATGAGAAAATACTGCTCTTTTGTATTTAATTTTTAGTTTTTATTGTTATTTATTGTTGACAATTTTAGAAAAGCACCTAAAACATACAAAAAGCCTAAAAAGTAAATTGACTGAAGTTTAGTGGAGATCAAATGTAATCACTAAACCTGGGAAAATAGATTTTAGTGCTTTTCGTTTGTTGCTCCTCATATTGATTTATATGAATTTGGCTTCGCTGGTTCCCAAACTGGATTGGGTGCTACAGGCTTTAGCTGAACTGATGTGAACAAAGCAGAATTAATAGTGTTTTTACACCTGTGAATCTGATCCAATGTGTAAAGTAAAGTTGTTTTTTCATTCATTGAATACATCTGTTCAATTTTGGCAATTTAGGAAGTGGACTAATGCATCCTGCTGTCATCATCCACATGTGTTCTGTCTCTCTTAAAAGACAATGAAGCATCTGACGTCAACATATTGTTAATTCACGCCTTTTGCCTGTTTATGGCCACTATAGTCTTGCATAATTCTTGTAATGGTGATAAAGTCCATGGACCAAGAAAATTATCTTTTTTTTCCGACCAAAAGACCAGCTGTGAGGGAGCGTTAACTCTCTGGTTTGGATAAAACTCAAAAGTTTGGACCAAATGAGGTAGGAGGTTAAGCACCCATGTGTGACCTGATGCTGTATCGTCAGTCTGCTGCTGCCCCCTGCTGGCCCTTCGGTGTTTTTAATAAACCAACTTCAGCTATATCTGATCTGTGCGTTGGTCTGGTTTCACTGAAGTGTGTGATTTGGTGTATTTTCTAAAAAGCAGGAGCCACACAGATGAAGACCTCTTTATTCTCACCACAGGTCGACTCCCTCGTCATACTTCCTGGCTCCGTACAGCAGCTCTGGTGCTCTGTACCACCTGCACACAAAGATTCAAAGATTTTTATTTGTTTAATTCACTAAATGCACAAGACACACAGAAAATTGAGATATCATTTCCCTCTCACCCTGTCATTAAAAATCCAGGCAATTTAAAAAAAAACAGGTAAAAATAGAATAAGAATAAATAGGTGGTATAAAGAATAAACTATAATAGAATAGAAAATGTACATCTAAGTCTATTTACAATAGCAGCGGTAGTCAGTCAGTAGTGGTTTATGAAGTGAGGAGGTGAATAATGGAACAGGACCCTCATCCCATCCCCCACCCCCTCTGTGTAAGCTGTACATCTCACCTGGTGGCCACCTGGTGGCTGTATAGTCGATCGTTCTGCTCACTCAGCAGCCTGGCCAGACCAAAGTCTGCAATCTTCAGATGACCCGATGAGCTGATGAGCAGGTTCGCAGGCTTCAGGTCCTAATACAAACACACAGGACATCAGGGTTTTCTTCTGAAAGGCCACGGGAGGTCAAATGTAGTGTCGCTGGTTGATTCAGGTCCTAATGTGACATTTTCCTGTTGACTATTTTAATATATATGTATAGACATTATAAATGTGCATAGGAAGTGTCAGTGCCTCAAAGTAAAATCGCTTAGGACTCAGATGGTCTGACAGACGACACTGGACGTCTTCTAATTCCAATATTTGTGTTGCAAATGTGTGTTGCTACTTGACTTGTAGCTCATTGCAGTCATTAGTATCTTGGCGTGTGTCTGTGTGTTTATAATGCTTTAGCAACCCTCCGATCTCTGTCCATGTTGTGACACTTTTCATGTTGAAGCTTTCAGTGTTCCTCTTAAAGACACTTTGGCCCAAACTCTGGAGTCTAATGCAGTCTACCTGCTGACCCTGTGTTCAGATAATCATATAACCACCTCCATCACTCACCCGGTGCATAATGTTATTGTGATGCAGGAAGGCCACACCCTTAAGCAGCATCATCATGTAACCTTTGACCTGGGCTGGGGTCAGAGGTCGCTGGGAGTTCCTGATGACTTCAGAGAGGTCAGAGAGCATGAAGTCAAAAACCAAGACAAAGCCTGTCCCATGGGGGAAGACGTCTTTCAGCTTCACCACCTGAAGATGACAGAGGAAGAAGAACAGTATGAAGGTTAATGTGATTGTGACCTTTGACCTCCCGCTTTGAGACTAATTGTAAACGCTCACATGCTGGTTGTCCTCGATCTCCTGCAGGGCCTTGATCTCCCTCAGAGCCTGGTTGGGGATGCCGTCTTCCAGTCGCCTCAGAGCCACTTTCTTTAGAGCGACTGTCTCCCCCGTCTGACAGGAAATCAATCAATAATCAATGACACATCATATACATACATGATAATACAGAGTTTACGCCACATTCCAGGCTATAGAACTTACTTACTGACATTTTATTTAGTGTTTAGTACCACTTTCCTTCCATCTTTCACTCAAAATTCAGATTTTTCATTCAAGAAGGTATTTGAATGTGGTTTATTTACTATCAGGGTGTTTATACATTCTACTTGGCAAATAGTTGGTGTCAAAATCTTACATACATTCTCTGGTCTGTCTCTTATTACCTCGATATGTTTGGCCTTGAAGACGATGCCATGAGCTCCTTCTCCAATCCGACCCAGGATGCTGTACTGTTCCATATTCATATCCAGGTACAGGTGAGACTGAACGCAGCTGTAAAACTCTCAGGGTCTGAACTTTCATTACAGATTTGGATCTCACATATTTCCTGATGCAACTTCAATTGGTGAAAATATTAAGAGAAACGAAAAAGTGTCTCCCATTCGTAGTAAATTGTTAATAAAGAACAAAACGCGCGCAGATTTAATATTTTATCAATTGACTACACTCGATAGAAACATTAACTTATCTGTTGATTGAAAG
The DNA here is from genome assembly GCA_037367365.1 of Apogon talboti. Lineage (NCBI taxonomy): Eukaryota > Metazoa > Chordata > Actinopteri > Kurtiformes > Apogonidae > Apogon > Apogon talboti. The sequence continues at coordinate 5,241,353 of JAPQRQ010000026.1, read as the reverse complement.
ATTTTCCGCATGACAACCCAGTATCGTTTGTAGTTATTCAAAATTACTCAAAAAGTCTTAAATTGTTGTTGCTTCGGAATAATGCAAATTTACAGAGCAAGAAAACCTGTTAGCTTAGCTTGCTAGCGGAGAGGTCGCTATAGTTTCCTTGGTAACCGGTTAGCTAAATTAGCCTAGTTAAGCAGTCAAATGAAAAAATAACCATATTTTTATTTAATGTTATCCACTGGTGTCACAACAATGTAATAAAAAAGAGCGGGGAATATATGTCTATAAAATACACATAATCACAGAAAAGACGTAAAAGAAGCAGTTAGTGTTAAACACCTCTAAGGTGTAGCCGATGCAGGCCGCCATGTTTGTTTACAGTGACGTAGCGCTTCTTCTTCGTCTTCCCCGCTTTAATGTCAGATTCCAATCAAACGACGCCCCCTACGGCTGGTCAAATACAGTACATTTTACTCCACTATTCCCTGAGAGCAGAGCAGTCCTGAATTATTTTGAATATTAAAATGATTTCCATGAAGCAAACATATGAAAATGACAATTTGGGTTTGAAATACTTTATCATTTGAATAAATACTGCTAATAAATAAATGCAATCCAAAGCCGCGAGTGTTTACGTACGTCCATTTTGGCTGCTCCCGGCATCCGTAGAGCAGCAGTTGTTTGTTTTGTTTTGTTTCCGGGTTCATTCATTCTCCGTCGTCGGTTCTCTTCACTCATGTCGACCCTCCGGTTCGGGCAGAACCTGATCCGGGCCTCGGTGGTGTTCCTGCGGACCGAGCTGTCCTTCGCTCTGGTCAACAGGAAGCCTGTGGTGCCCGGTCACGTCCTCGTGTGTCCACTCAGACCTGTGGAGCGGTTCCGTGACCTGCGGCCGGACGAGGTGGCGGATTTGTTCACGACCACGCAGAGGGTCGCGAACCTGGTGGAGAAGCGCTTCAACGCCACCTCCCTGACCATCGCCATCCAGGACGGGCCCGAGGCCGGACAGACCGTGAAGCACGTCCACGTCCACGTCCTGCCACGGAAGGCGGGGGACTTTGACAGGAATGACAGCGTGTACGATGAGCTGCAGAAACACGACCGAGAGGAGCAGGAGGATGCGACCAGGTGGAGGTCCGAGGAGGAGATGGCAGAGGAGGCGGCGGAGCTGAGAAAGCAGCTGGAACAGCACTGAAACCTGGACCAGGATCCTCCGAGACCAGGATGCACCAAAACCAGGATCCACCGAGACCAGGATCTACCGAGACCAGGGGTCCTGCGAGACCAGGATCACAGAGAACCTGACACCACAACCAGGATCCACCATGATCAGGATCCATCAAGACCAGGATCCATCAAGACCAGGACCATAGGCTACGTTCACACTGCAGGCAAATGTGGTCCAAATCTGGCTTTTCTACCCATATGTGACCCATATCTGATATTTTTTATGAGACTTTGAACATCGCGAATCAGATTTTTTTCAAATCCGACCCAGTCTACTTTCATATGTGTCCAAAATCAGGGTCATATCTGATGTTTTGTAGTGTGATTTCAGTCTGGATGGTCATGTGGTATTTCATCTGACTTACAGTATGTCATTGAAATGAGACAGACATCACAATTCTACACTGAAGGAGGTGGGACCTGGAGAGATCCATATTTACTTTGATAAATACAGAGTGACGTCACTTCAGGACCATAGACCATTCACACATGAGTCTGATGGGATTCATATTTGAATTATAATGTGAACAAACCACAGAAGAAGATTGTATTTGAACATTAAGACCTGCAGTGTGAACATGGCGTTGGAGAACCTGCCCTCTGGTCTGGGCTCCTTCTATATTTGATTCTGAATCAGATACAGATCTGATCTTTTCCAATGTGACCTTAGTCTGAACAGCATCAAGTGACTTCATCACAACTCTTCACTGGAGGAAGTCACTTAAATGTAATGTACATAAAGTATTTAGTATAT
>JAPQRQ010000026.1:5223195-5234399 GCA_037367365.1 Apogon talboti | reverse complement strand
CAGAGTCTTTTTGCCCTTCAGTGGAGGCGGAGCAAAAAAATCACGTGCGCGTGACGTCACGTGGCAACGTGTCCATATCGGTTGCTATGGTAATGACACTGAAGTGACACCTTTACAACAGTTGACTCCTTATGGCTCGCTCCATACAGAAGCCTCCCTTTAAACTGCCACCAAACAATTTATTTCAGCATTTCTTTCCACAGCAGTATGGATTCTGCTCAGCACTTCTTTTCCTTGTGTTTGACATCATTATCTGTTTGCAAGTGACACTGTACTGGTCTCACCAACTGATAGCTTACCCAGTCAGACACTCATTTCAATAAATCCAGTATAAGCCAAACTTTCCTGAACCACAGTGTGAAACTGTAACAAAGAGCTAAGTACAAAGGTAAGTGTAATAAATGAATACATATGCTACATATAGCACAGCGGTAGGTAAATGCACAAATGAATAGGCCATCGTTAACATCCAAACTGAGATAATTAATAAAGATGTAAATTATACCTCTATCTCAAAAATAATATACTCTAAATATCAACATAACTTATAAAACAAATTACTTACAGACGTTGCGTCTTATTAAGCTGATGAAGTAGATGGAGATGGAAGAAAAACACCCATGCTCGCTGTCGGAATCATATTGAATTTTTTACAACTTCCTATCTAGGCAGGAAATGAGCTAAGTACTGCGGTAAGTGGTGATTTAGCATCTAATAGCCACAAGGGGGCTCCAAACAATGAACAAAACACAGACTATTGAGTCCAGAACAGACACAAAAAAACACTTTGAAATGTGTTTTAAGTGGCCAGACAGAGACATATCTACAGAAATCTGATGGGAATGTGCTTTGGATAAGATCTGTACAAACCTTCTAAAAATCAATCAGGTCTAGATTCACAAAGAGTCTTCAGATTCGGGTCGGCCGTCTGAACAAGGCAGACAATGGAATACATTATATGCTGCTGACAGAAGTATGAAATTGACTTTTTACCTTTTACGAACATCTTACAAACCATTGGTCTTGGGATGTGTCGGCTTCAGACTCCGCTCAGAAACTAACAGCCTTTAAAATTCCACTTTCAGTCGACCTCTGGATTTTAGGTGGTCCTAATTCAGTGAAGCGGCTGACATCTGTCGGCTTGGCTCCACAGAGGGATTTAAAGTTATCAGTCACAAGATGAAACAAGAGGAGTTATTCACGGTGCTTTTGTTGATTCTTTTTGACATTTCATGTTTCTGATTCCTGATGTAGGTTTGTCTTGTCTCGTGGATGTTTAATTGTTCTCAGACTATATTCCAGTTTTATCGGGGTGTGTTTACTCAAGTGTGAAAAGGTGCTTGTCTCTGAATCCGAAAAAAAAAATCTTCATTTTTACTGTGCGTCATACACTGATCATCCATAACTTTTTGACCGCTAACAGAAGCTGTGGTAATAATATTGATTATTTCATTACTATGGTACCTTTGACTGGGTTGGATGTATTAGATAAGTAGAAAGTGAACATTTAGTCCTTGAAGCTGATGTGTTAGAAGCAGCAAAATGAGCAACAAAAGGAACTTTATGGTCCATATTGTAACGGTGATGACTGGGTCAGAGCATCTCCACTAGTTGGTATATGCATAAATGGTCTAATTCAGTTACAACACATTTCTCCTCATCTTTTCCTGTTTTTTTGTTTGTTTTTTTTTTGATCAGGGTTCCCATGAGGTCTTGAATTTACAAATATGCATTTAATACCTTTAAAAAAAAAAAAAAAAAAAAAAAAAAAGTCTTTAAAAGGTATTAAATTTGATATGGTAGGTCTTCAGTGATGTTGCCACAAACCCATTGGCTGTATTGTGTTTAAATGTATCTGTTAAATGTCCAAGCTCAGTTCAGTTGACTCAGTTCCACCCGTTCCACCCCGACCATTCATACTGAAATTAGGAACCAATTATCGCTAACTTTGCGGCCCTCGGTGAGAAATGATCTCAGAACATTCAGCCCAACTCACATGCAGCTGTTGGTCATGCACGTTGCCTGAGAAAACTGACTTTGGGAAGTTTAAGAGACGGCTCACAAGTGAAAAGTCAGCATGGGGAAGTGCACATGTAATAATGGCTGGTTGGAGAAAAGATCATTCTCCACCTGGTTGACAAGAGCAGAGGGGACACAGCTGTGAAGTGGGCTTTAAATTTAGTTTCAAGTAGTCCTGAAAAGTCTTAAATTGAAGGTGTAGGAACCCTGTTTGATGGGTTGCATGATTGCATGTTCATTTTCCCCCCAGAGGGTTTATGTAAACGCTGCAAATCTTTTGCCTTCTGCTCCCTGACTTAAAGAGAGCCAAGTCTCAGCTGTCAGTGCAGAAACTCTCCATTTCCTGCCCCTCAGCATCCGTTATCTTTTAAAACCGGTGACTGGAGACAGACTCGACATCCGACATCAGGGGAAATTAAAGCCTGCTGAGATCCCCTCACCTCAGCTGTCTGTTCGCTGTCACCTCTGCGTTTGACATCTACACTTGTGTTCCGCAGGAGGGAAGCTCCCAGGTGTCTGTGCCCGTGCCCAAGTATCTGGCTGGTGTGAGCGGATCCGGGGCTCAGGGAGGAGCCGTGGCCCCCATGACGGGAACCATAGAGAAGGTCAGTTCCGATGGACCTTTCTGAACACAAACCACTATTACAAATATGTTGGTGAAAATATTTATGTATGTCGTTAGTCGTACATTAACATTGAGGACTCTGACACAAGCACAAATCTTTAAGAATGGGAATAAATAGAATAATATTTACCAGGAGAATTAGAGTTGGATGACTCCGTACGATATACAGGGTTCATACAGGTGCTTGAATTTCAATGTTATGTTTTCAAGGTCTGAATAGTGCTTTAAAGTGCTTGCAATTATAACTCTGTGATGTGATTTATTTATTTATTTATTTTTAATATTAACTCGGCCAGGTTGGATGCCAAGCCAAAGTTACTTACACAGAGGTGATACATTTAAAAAATAAAACTTTATGTCAAAAAAGAAAATCACCAGGTGTTCTCAGCTCGATTCCAGGTACATTTTTATCTTCATCTTTGTCTCTGTGTGAGTGTGTCTGGAGAATGCCAAGTGGCTTTCCTTTTTTTTTTTTTGGATAAACTTGGTGTTCTCCTTTAATTTCTTAACTTTTTGCTGTTATGAAACATAATTTTAGATGATTATAACATAATACAATGTACATTATTGTGATAAAAAGTGAAAAAAATAATCATGAGTATATGCTTTCCTGTACATATGGATTTTATCCCAGCGATAAGGTACTGTACTGGAAAAATTTGAAAATGACCCTTAAAAGTGCTTGAAAAGTGCTTGAATTTGGCCTTGGAAAAATGTATTCCAACCCTGGATTTATATCGAAGCTTCTGTGTGTCAGTGTGTGAATGTGGTTGTTTTTCCTCTTGGATGTACAGTGTGCGTAATGCGTTGTGTTTGTCCAGAAGGAGGAGATTAGCCTCCGTTTGCTTTGTACTTAGCTAGTCCGCCTACTGTCTTTCCGCTCAATGTGTCGCACGAACAGTGAAAGTTTGTTTGTTTATTTAGTTTTAGCATTTTTATGTAAGTCTAAAGCTTCAGTGTGTGATAGTTTTTGTGACACCAGCAGAAATCCCTTAGATCACATAATCCATAAAGCCAAGGTCTAGGGGAAAAAATAGCAGTTTGGAAAAAGTCTGGAATGTTTATTTGGACAAAGAGCAAACCCCTGTGTCTATGGGAGGGATTCAGGCTCTGCAGCATCGATGGAACAAGTGTATGGAGCTCAGATTGGGCTGGGTTGAAAAATAAACCACACATGGATCCTAACCCTTATTTCACCAGGATTTCAATGCCAACGCCGAACTTTTCAGTGAAAGCTTGTCCTGAAAGTCTTTGTTTGCGGCGCTCTGTTTGCTTCCACCTGGTCTGTTGTGTTCCTTGATGAGGACACCTCAGAGTAAACGATTGTTTTTCTAATCCGCGCTGACAGCCGGTGTAATGAGCCTAAAACAGAAGTGATGCGAGCCGACTGGATGCCAAGTTTTGAACAAGCACAAGAGAAATGAAAGATGACTGAGCTGCAGATTAAAACAGAGACTTACTGTAGGAATCCAGAGATACTCCAAACACACTGACACATCCTCTTCATACATCTGATCTCTTTGGTTTTTTTTTTCCCCTGATGTGAACGAGGAGCGTTTAAACTAACCTGTTTTCTCTGTGTTCAGGTGCTGGTGAAGGCAGGAGATAAAGTTGCTGCTGGAGATCCATTGATGGTCATGATCGCCATGAAGATGGAGGTAAGAAGCCCCAGCACACACACACACACACACAGACACATTCTTATGGGACTAACTATGGCAAAAAATATATAAAAAAAAAAAAGACAAATTAGAGAAAAGAATGTTAAACACAATAAGGGAAATATGTAAAAATCCTTTATTTATTTGGGTAAATAATTTAAAAATCCAACATGTTTTGACCCTAAGTGACAAGTAAGTAACAATGCCCTGGAGTTCTGTGACATTATATTTTATTGTAATTAACAGTTTACATGCAAACAGCTGTTCATTTTACCCCCAATACTCGCTGTTTTGTTATTTTTTTTTTTTTTTTTTTTTTTTTTTTTTTTTTTTTTCATTGCACACTGAAATTTGTGGTGTTGCTTGTTAATGAGAAAAATACGTCACTAATGGTCTCAACAGTCTTCTCACATTATGACTGAGTGAGTGAATTCCAGTTTACAGTTCAGCCTCAATTTTTAAAATCGGGAAGAAACGGATCAATCAATCAGTTAAATTGTATTTATATTGTGCCAAATCATAAGACAAGTTATCTCATGGCACTTAAGAGTCAAGACCGGACTCTTCATAAATCAGATGCCTTTTATACTATGAGTGTGTTTCTTAAATGAATAAGTATTGGAAATGTATATAATATTGTATATAACACCCACAGTCTGTGCTCCAGTACTCTGAATATCCTTTCCAACATTCACCTAAAAAAAGCAGCTGAAAAAAAATCCAGGAGGAAACCTTAGAAGATCCCAAAACCAAAATGTGGGTAGTGGACAGGAACACTGCTCCTTAAGGAAGAACTGTTTTTATATACGAGAAAAAAAAAGATTTGAAGATGAAAAAGAATCAGAAAATATTTGTAGATTTAAGCACATTATTGGCAAAAAATGTTCAAACCCCTTTCATGGAAAAACACCAGAGGACCACGAGTAAGCAGATGGTTGAGTTATCTACAACTGTCCCTTCAGAGAAAATCACCTATAAAATAAAACATCAACAACATAATGTCCATCAGATCTGGGACAAATGAAGTCATTACATAACAGGAACAGACTTAACATATGACGGAACTGCCTGGGGACGTGTAAACGGTGACGGTATGGACAGAAATGTAGTTTGTTTTTCTTTAAAATGAACTGAAGTAGAGGATAACTCACTGACTTTATCCAAAACAAAGAACTGGAATAAACTGGGGGTAATTCAACTCAGTTTGACACATTTTGTTCAATACATTCAACTGGGTTTTGTTAAGTTGTGCAAAAAAAAAAAAAAAAGCTGTAGCAAAAAAAGGAAGGTGGACTGAAGTCTTCTGACCTCTGACATCCTGTGTCCTGTGAAGGAAAACGTCCCCATAGATTGACTTGAATTGTCCTGATATTAACTGTATCTGGTTCCTGGTATTGTCCATCCACTCATGTGTCTTCCTTCCTCTTTTAACAACGTGTTTGTCAGCTGGTCAGACCTTCAGCTGATGGAGGTTTGGCTGAATCCACAGACCACAAACCAGAAATATTAATATATACAACACAAAAACACCAGCCAGTCATTTTCTGTCCCTTTATCTTTAATCATCCTTCATAAAAGAAGAAATACATCTATGAACTATAATAAAATATAGGAAATATGAATGAAAGGCTGTTAAATGTCATACAGTTCTGTGAAAACACTATTGCCCATTAGGTTTGTTGCCTGGACAACTAGAATATGAAGAGAAATAAATGTTGAGGAAAAAATATTCAGAAAAAAAACTGTTTAAAGAAATATTGTCCAGTGAAAACACCTGCACATGAAAGGAATGGAAAATAGTGGACCTGTCTGTTGAACTGTAGCTCACTGTAGACGTGTATTTATACTATTAAAATATATACTATGTAGGATTTTGTACTCTAAATTGTCTTGGAAATGGCATAATGCAACAGTTTTTTCAGATACTTTGTTTTTTAATGGAACGTCCTTTTCAGCGGACTGCTTTTTTTTGTTTGTTTTTGTTTAAATTGTGAGTCTTGTCCCCCACTGTGGACAAAAACACATTGCTGGGTTGCAGGAGGTTAAATTAATACAGTAAATGAATGCAGTGAAGCCTCTTTTTGTTGACATTTGTTGCTGGATTCTCGTCCGTACACAGACACTGTTTCCTGGATTTCTACTAAACGTCTTTCTCCTGTTTTATTTCTGCAGCACACGATCCGGGCGCCAAAGTCAGGGGTGATCAAGAAGGTTTTCTTCAGCGAAGGCTCTCAGGCCAATCGCCACGCTGCTCTGGTGGAACTGGAGGAAGAGGAGGAGGAGCAGCAGCAGTAAACACGTAAACGCAGAACCACAGAGACACACAAAGACAGGTAGGGGTGAGCCGGGACCAGAGACTGCGACGACTGGAGGGAAGGGGAGTCTGTTGAGTCATGTGACAATGTGAGTTACAATGCGAATCATCTGCAGGTGGGGGTGGGGGGTGGGGGTCCGGCTCAGTCTGGGGTGAGGAAGACGGGGATAGTTTTATCCTGAAGGGCATCTGACGAGGTTCGGAACACTTACAGTGACCCGAAATGTTACTGAGCACGACTGAAAACGGAGCAACCACTGTTTCCACAAACATCTGCACAAGGCGGCCATTCACACAGTTTCACCTAAAGCAAGAAAACTGTCTTCTGTTTCTGTGTGTTTTCTCACTCTCTCTGTGTGTTTTCTGGTCTAGTTTCTGTTATTACTGTAATTGTAGTTCATCCTTTTTGTTCTCTGTGGCTTTGGTGAATACTCGACTCTGATTGGGCAGTGATGACCAATAGAGAGCAGAAGTCCTGCCCCTTCCGCTGTGTCTCATGGGACATCGGTCAACGACTAGAGACCAGTTTTTGATCCCGTTTGGTTGGCGTCATCATCGACACATGAGGTTCGTCAATTCAAAAGATCATTTTAGACGTAAAAGTCAGTAAAGAAACATCCAGGTTGGTGTTTAACAGCTGAATGAACTGCGTGTTGGGTCGTATGTGACACACGTCAACACAAATACAGACGAAACGGTTTTAAAAGAGGTGAAACTCAGTAGAGTGGGGTCCTGTCCAAGCTGCACAGATGTCCTCATTAACTATGCAACTGTCTGGTGTGTAGCCATTATAGTTACATATTTACACAAACAAACTCCAACTTTCATATCTTTTAAATAGACAAACATGTATAAATGATGCCTAGCACTGGTCTACAGTTTGTTTTTTTTTTAGAGAATAAATCAGAGAAATCTGACATGTTTTAATAAGATGAATCAGAAAACAAATGACAGAAGTGCTGGTCCTGTGATGTTTTCATGTCTATGATAAAGTATTATTACACATATATATTGGTTTATGTACATTTATACAATAGATTTATAAAACTTCCACTAGAGACAACCTGTAAAGTGAATGTATTATAATGTACAGACTGTTTTGAAGTAGACAAACATTCCTTTGAGTCAAACCCATTCTCTCATTAACTACAGTCAGCATTTTTGACTTAATTTCTCTCTATTTGTGACTCAGTGACGTTTCTCTACTTTTATTCTAAAGGGATTTTACTTGTAGACCTCTCACCATTGACTGTAAGTTTTTGGGTTTTTTTTTCTTAAATTTGGTTCCATTGGACACAGCTGAAATGGGCGGAACTTCAGTTTTCTATGTCAGTCAAACACACCATCGCTGTGCTTTATGTACATCCAAAAATAAAATCTAACTGGCATGGAATCATTTAAAAACCTATTAATATCCATGTAATGAGTGGAATAACGTACAGTGAGTCATTGTGGTGGAATGAACCTGACGTCGCTCTGTCAGTGTTTATTTGACAACGACTGTGTTGATGCTCATTAAATAAGCACTGATGGGTTTAATTAATAGTTTCATCTGCACACACACACACACACACACACTATGCACGTGTTTATTTGAGATTTGAATGGATGTGAAATACAATCTGCAGCACAGGATCATAGATGATTGATCATGTCAATAGTTACTGATTAATGCCTCATTTTATCAACTTAAATCATGCTCCATGTATCTGCGTTTTTCTGTTTACTTTCCAGATGAATCTATTATTTATGGGTTTGGTAAAACACACTTGTATATATCTGATAAAAGGCCTGTTGTATCTGTGTTGTTTCACTAAACGTCGATGGTGAAATGTCTTTTTTTTTTTTTTGTTATTGGTGTTGGGGTTTTGTTTGAAGTCATTTCCTCCCAGACTGACCCTGGACCCCCACCCCATAGACCCCCAAAAGCTCCTCTAACCGTCTTTGGGGCTAAAACACTCCAGCTAATGCGACTTCCGATCATTGTGGTACAAAGATCGATGTGTGTGTTTGGCGTCCTCTGCTCTGTGTTCCCCTCAGTGGTGGAATGTCGGTCACAGAGGGTTTTTCCGTGGACAGATGGTTCGGTTCTGTGTTAATCCAGCCTCGGTCTAAATGACACAGTCCACATTGAAGGCATTCACCCTTTTCTTACTAACTGCTGTGATTCGAGGCCTTGTAGATGAAGACTGATTAACACCTCTGTTTATGTAGATGTATGATTTTTGTAAAAGGATGATACTGGAAAGGACAAAATGAAATAAATGTTTGTGAGAAATCCTAAAAGTGTCGTTTTTACCTTTTTTTTTTTTTTTTTTTTTTTTATTAAAACCTTCCACCCACTGGTAAAAGAATTATTTTGAGACTTGCATAACAAATTACACACAATGACTTTTTTTTTTCTTTGTTCAGTTATTTTGTTTTGGTCACTATTGAATTTTTTTCCAAAATGAATACACCTCGAGCTGTAGCTGTAACGTATTCCACCTTTTTATCTCCCTGCAGGTTAATTAATAGTTATCTATGGAAAATAACAAAACAATGACTAAAACTTAGTACATGCACAAAGTGTCATTTTAGACATGTGTTCATAAATGTTTATAAAGTGTTTTAAATAATTCCTAAGGCATTAATAAGCGCTCCCTGATGTGTTTCTAATGGTTTTCAGATGGTCATTGCCTCTGTTGGTGGAGTAGTAACACTATAATAATGTAGTGGAAAAATGTGTTTTTTGGGATGTGTTTTGGACCCATCACAGATACAACTGTAACACCATTTCCATTTTATTTTGCTTCCAAGCTTTGTCTGTAAAGATGAAGTCTTGTATAACTTTGACCTCAATGTTCCTGCAGTGTTTTCTGTCGGCTTGTTTTCTCCAACCGTCCGACATAAATATTTAAAGCAGGAAAAAGCAGCATTTTTTGTCATTCTTGTAAAAATAAATGAATCCAGAACTGTTTAAAAGTCAGAATAGTCTGAAAGTCCTTCTGGTTTGTGAGTGAAAATAAAAACTGTTAATACCTGTTTTACCGGTTAATACCTGTTTTATCTGTTAATGTGTTTTATCGGTTGATACTTGTGTGACACCCCAGTGCCGCGGGTTACCCCGGGTACGTCTCTCGCTCTCTCTCTCTCTCTCTCTCTCTCTCTTACTCACAGGTGACCAGAGAAGCTGTTTGGGTTCTCCCGGGCAACGTGGCAGGGGGCGTGGCCCCAACATCCAGAACACAAGAGTGGCAGTTGGCTACGGGCGGTCGCTGCGACGATGTGACAACATGAAGGACGGTTGCCATGGGGACCAAGACTCAACACAGAGGGCTTCACGAGGACAGCAGTGGTGGTCGCCAGCTCTTCTTCTGACGGACTGGTCTTCGGGCTAGTCCCTCCTTGTTTTACGGACTATTTCCTTCTACTTAATAAATACTCCTTGCTGGCCGGCATACACCCTGTGTTCGCGTGTTTTGCTCTGTAATAAAGTGTCCCATTAAACACCAGGCCTTTGTGTGATGGATTACCTGATGATCTTATGAGGAGCAGGACAATCAAATATTTAGTCATTTCTGAATGTAATGGCGGAGTCGTCGTCTGCTTCCAGAACTACCCGAGGCCTGACATGGAGCTCACTGAGGAACACCTGGACCAGAAAAAAAACATGACATAAAAAAAAAAAATTACAAATAAATAAAATGGCATCCATTTTTTTTGTTTTTTCCAGCATAAAGTCTCAAAATGATCCAGTATCTCATCCTGGTTCTTTTACGCCCCTCAAACAAAACCAACCAGTGTCTTTTACTTCCAGCTGACGGTGGAGAAAGGACACATTGAAATGGAAACTGCTGTGAATGTTTCCCTTGACATACTTTATCTTTTGACAGAATTACATTTTATTTTGCCACAAGCACATGTTCATATCTCTGTACGCAGAAACACTGACACAGCTCTGGAAAAAAAAATGACTATTGATAGATTTGTCTTTGAGTAAGATGAACATTTTTGTTAATTCTACGTGCTATGACGCCTTTTTTTTTGCTAAAAAAATATTTTTTTTATATTAATGTTCTTTGTTAAAGAGTAGAATAGTGATTTTAATTTAGGAGGAGTTCAGAAATCAGGATTGGGTACATTCACAGCCAAAGGTTTTGGGAATGACAAATGGATTCTTTGATTAACCCTTTAAGACCCAGCACTACTTTTGTGTCAAGTCCCAGAGGAATTTTTCTATATATAAGGGTATAAGGGTACTGGGAGTTTTGGTATCGATCCGATACCAAGTAAATGCGGGGCTAGTATCGCTGATACCGATACCGATGCTTTTACTTAAAATGTCATGATCATTGAATCATTTACTTAATCATTTAATTAGTCTTCTATAGTTGCCTCTGATCACCAATCATGCTGTGAAAAACATGACTTAATGCTGGCGATTACCAGGATACTCCTGATTTTGTGGCTGAAAAACCTCTGCCACAGACCGTCTATGTGTCGGGGGTCTTGTGTGGGTTTGGGGCTCTCTTCCTCCTCCTCCTTCCTCAACTTTTTTTTGCAGGGTTCAGGGTTGATGGTAGGCTTAGGGTTAGGGGTAGGG
>JAPQRQ010000026.1:5204048-5214832 GCA_037367365.1 Apogon talboti | reverse complement strand
TCATTATTGTTTTGTATCCCAGACCCCTGTTAGAAAAGAAACACCTGGATTCAACATGTCCACATACTTTTGTCCATGTGGTGTATGTGCTGATAAAGTAGAGTCACCAGCATGTCCATCTGTCCACCAAACATTGGACAACGGAGGCATAATCAGGTCCTGAATCCCATCACTGCAGGACCTGAGGAAGTCAGAGAAGCAGCCAAGATCCACCACAAAACCATTTATAAGTATCCTGGCCTTTACAAGGAACTGGCAGCTGTTAATGGATATGGAGCAGTAACTACATTTCCCCAGCCATATTGTGATCACCCCCTTGTCCTCTAAACAAATGGTTCTGACAGAACCTTGAGAAGACCGTTTGGAAAAGGATTCTGAAAGGAAGCTCGCCAAGTACAAGGGATTGGCCAGTGGATGCCAACAAAGCAGATGGAGAGCAAGATGTCTCCCAGTAGAGGTTGGTTGCAGCTTGATTTCAGGTTCAGAGCTTTCAGCTTATCCGGTACTGAAGGAATGAGGAAGAGACGAGTCATCTTCAAATACCACCAAAGTAGCAGAGAAAACCTCCGCGTGGCTGTGGTTCTGAAAGGAGAACCATAACAAGTCAACTACATATGTGAACACAAGGGGCCTGATCAGACTCAGCTAGTGGGGGCTTTATGATGTTGAAAGACCTAAACACCTCATGATACAAGAACATTACTGAAAATGAAACATCAATGGATGTACTTGCAAAGATGAAAACATATTTCTTCTCTTTCACTTTTGACTCAGTGATGTTGAGATGTTGGTTATAATTGGTTTTTTATGGTTTTATTGTTTTTGTCAGTTTTGCTTTAATTTTGTATTCGGTTTTATTTGTTTAAACTTATATATGTGTTTTATTTATGTACAGCTCTTTGGCCAACTGTTATTTTTAAAGTGCTTTATAAATCAAGTTGGATTGAATGAACACTACACTATGAAAATACTCTATACAGAAAAGGTATAAACACAACACCATAAACATAGTCTTTTACAATAAAAGTATACATAACGCACTATAAAATAATGTTTTTAGACAACAGTGTTGGAATTTGTGGGAAGGATTTATTTCTGCTATCTTGTGCACAGGATTTACTGACAGTAACAGACGAATTGAAAATTACTGGAGTTCTCCTTCTACATAAAATACAAAACTATTGAAATACAGAAAGTAGTCACGTAATGTTATTTATAGGCTACCTGTTTTCTGTTCGTGATCGCGATATTTCATTTCATAGCCATTTCGGCAGAAAATAAGGATATTTCCCTTTTCTTCTCGTGTAGCTTTATTTTGAAAGGCATTCGCAGAAGCGTATCTGTTAACGTCACAGGTAACTTTACTGTGCACAAAAGTATTGAGGGGGCGTTCGTCCAAACAGGAAGAAACTGTGAAAATAAACGCAACTGATGATTTTTGTGTGAATATGGACGAATAAATTACTGGGCCGCCTTGACCACCTACTTTTCCCCTCCGTCAGTGGACTTTGGAGGCTTTGCGGTGAAGCGTGTGCGGTCCGCAGTCAGCGCTGTTTGACGCAGAAGAAGAAGAAGGCTGGAGGGGGGGGGGCTACTAGCTGCTTAGCCTAGCATGGTAGGCTAACAGCGTTAGTCCGCTTGAACCCCCAACTTCGTAAAACTTTTCGGGGGTTTAAAATCAGCGATATCTTGCCGCTTAAACCACTGATTTAGCGTTTCACAAGAAGGTGCAACATATCGGATTTAACCGCAAAAAAACCCGCAGAGCAAGCTAACAGCCTTAGCATGGTTAGCTGTAATCAGCGCTTGTCAACAGAAGCAGCGTCTGACAGCAGGAATAAAATAACACACCACCTCACTGTGTTATCGACGTTTACAGCAACAACAATGGACTAAGACGACATTTTTGTGCATGTAAACAACTACTAAAAGCGTTTTAGTCCCGTGTGTTTTAATCAACAGGGGATTAAATGCAGCAAACGCGTCAGGTTATAGTTTTTACCTGACTTTTTTTTTTTTTTTGCTTTTTGGAGTCAACTTCACGTATCTGTTGCTGCCTGGAGGTAGTCGGTGTAGGGTTAGTATGGAGACAGGGGAGGCCGGCAGCAGCAGCAGCTCGGAGCGGTTACATAACGCCAGCGGGTCGGGAGAGAAGCTGCTGAACGTCGCCTCCTTCTCAGCCCGGCTCTGACAACTGCAACCCCGCTCCGACCGAACGACAAAACCAAACAAATAAACGGACACACCAGCAGACGGAAGCTGCACGGCGGCATGGAGGACGTCTGAGTCTGCAGGGAAACGGAAACAAGACCCAACATCCCCCCGAAGATGGAGTCAAACCCCCTGATCAACGGTAAGAGGATACAGATGTGGGATTCTGGGCAGTTTGGAGGAAAGCAGCAGCAGCAGCAGTGGTGTTGTGATGGTGTTGCAACAGGTGTGAAGCTGCCCAGGCCTGCAGATGTGTGTGAACATGGCTCTGAATATATGTTATGTTTATAATTTTAGTGTTTTTCTTTCATGGTGATGACATCTCTGGGTTGATGGGCTATACTTGATTTCAGAGTCAGGGTTTGGACTGGTCACAAATGTGTAAAATTAGTCGTTCAAGGTCTTAAAGAAAGTTATCTTAGGTTTATTCCTACATTGTTTTCAACCATCATCCTTTCAATAGTGGATTTTTTTAAGGCAGACAGTAATTTGGCTTGTTAGTCAGCTGGTGTCATCCCTGCGCTTAGACACTAAAACACATGTATATCAGATATTAAATCATTTTACAGATTTCTTACAACTATTGAACTTTTTCTAAAGCATTTACAGTGTGTGTGTGTGAGGCTTGACTTAGAAATCGCTTATGAACTACATGTAACAAACAAATACACCTAGTCTTAATAACTTTAAAGTAATAAATGATCATGCACCAGAAACCAGAGTTTCTCTAAGTGTAGTAAGAATGAAAGCAGACCCTGTGTTGTTATAATGAAGCAAAGTAAACAGTTTGCATTTCAGGTTGCACTAGACCAAAATCGACTAAACAGAGAGATTCTTTATGTTGATGATTAAAAAATGATGGTTCTATTTAGTAAAGAGAGAGGTTTAAAAACAGCCTGGGCAAAAATCAGGCAGTCAGAAATGTAGATTGCCCAGTGTGATTATTGCTATGACCTACATTTATTTAACAGGAAGAATCTACTTAAACAGGAAGCCAGAGCTGATGATGTTCTGATTAATACAACACTTTCTGTAACTAAAAATACTAACCTCAGTAGTTTTTACAAAATTATCATCCTAAATAGCAGTACGTTAATATTGGAATTTGAGTTGACAATACAGAAATATTCAATTAAATATACTGTTGTCTAATCTGTTAACATTATGCCACAGCTGTAGTATAACTTAAACAGCTTAATTACTGTATGTATGTAAAGCTTTTGAGGAATGAGAGCTTAAATACACAAAGCCCATTAATGTAACACTGAACCAGTGCAGTATTATCAAATGAAAATAAAGCTCCATGGTGCTAATTCTCTGTTTTACTCATAACAGAAGAAGAGTGGGATGCAATGAGATTATATCATTAAAAGAGTGTCAGTCAAACAATGGACAACAATGTGGAAATAATGGTAAAGCAATTAATTTCTGGTAGTTGCACCTACTGTTTTTATAAAGCTGAATGGAGACAATTATCACGATTATGTAAATAATTGTTAGAAGGTTGTCTGTTTTCCTGAGTCACACCCTGGTGTTCATTCTCCTCCTCCTCAAGTTTTGACGTTTTGCTTTACATAATATTACTAATTTTCTCACAGCACGTTCAATAGCGTAGCCTCATAGATTCAGTTGTTACCGTCATATGGTCTACATAGAAATCATACACACATTTTGTAGTTTGTGGCTCCAGTAATCTTATAAGACTGAACTCTCACAGTCTGTAGGAGCCTAAAGAGATGTATTTTGTAGAACACTTAAGTCATTTAACATGTTCCAACCATTGGTCAATATTAGATTTTATCAGTTGGAACATTATTTTGTCCTGTGTGTAACTTTTTTGTTGTTTGAGTGCACACAGGCTGTTATGTGACCTGTTATATGAAAACATTAGACGACAACTGTTAATAACAAGTGTCTGAAGGAGCTAATACATATCTGAATTAATCAAAGATCTGGCTTTTTAATTATGTTGTTGATGCATCCATTTACAGCTGTTGGACATTTTAAAACCAGTGTGTTTCCTGCGTTCTCTTCAACTGGACTTTCACACCTTTCTCATTTGCTCCACACTCACTGTGTCTTTCCAGTTTGTTTTGGACCAAATGTGCAGATATTAAACCTCCTCCAGATCATGGTATGGACCAAACAGCTGGTCTTTGGTCCAACACTTTTTTTTAAATTATCTTTTTACACACATAAAACAAATTAGAACAAAAACAAGCTGGGAAAAAACAATTCTATATACAGTATATGAGGGGTACAATATACTTTATGTAGTTTACAATACAGTTTAATATTGTGCGGACTAGTTAAAAAGAAAAGAGAAAGGGAGCACCAGTTTTATACTAATGCTCGTCATTATATTTTCACATAAATATAGTTAAAGAATGGTTTCCATATTCTTTCAAAGACATTGGTCTTGTAGTGCATGAGACAGGTCAGAAAGTCCAGGGGTACAGTATGTATTCCATTAATATCCTGCTCCACCTTGCTAATTCCTGTCCTATATTTAAGGCAAACCTTTGGTCCAACACTTAATCAGTTCACTACAAATACACTGAATGACAGACATTCTGTAACCAGTAGCCTGCCACCTCTGATTATTTTGATTTACTAAGTAAAGTAATTAATAACATAATACACTCAGAATTATTTCATGTTTATGTCCTAGGACTGGAGCTACCAAATTCTAATGGTAACTGTAATAAATATAAAAACATTCACAATTAACAGTTAAGCAATAAAAAAGTTAGTATCACTACTTACCTGATACATTACCTCCATGTTTGTAGCTCAGTTTCTGTGCTTGTCATATTATAAATGTTGTGTAATCTACAGGTTTTCTTCTTAACTTATGCAGAGTTTTATTCTATGAAACAACTCAGTGTGCAAAGCATCCACCGTGTTTTGGAAACTTTACTGTCTAAACTTGGCAGGGCATTAGTAGAAGTCACTCTTGTAAAGCCTTGGAAAATAGTCATGTGATTAAAGGCCTCTCTCTCTACACTGGGGGCATGACAGAAAAATGTCATGAAAATGCAAAGTACTGGCCTATGATTATTGTTCATCCAAACGATTCACACTGGCAGCAACAGGAGTATGAGCTGAGGTGTAATATTGTTAAAATAACACTTATTTTTCTTAATGAGTTTCAGTTTTTTAATGGTTGTTCATGTTCGTTTTTTTTTTTTAAAGGATAAACATTTTCATTATGTGATTTTACTTTTTTACTCTAAAACATAGAGAAAAGTTTGGAGTCGACATTATTTATATATTATTATTTTAGTGGACTGGCCCACTTCAGATCATATGGGAGGATGTGGCCCCTTGAACTAGAGTGAATTTGACACTCCTGCAGTGATCTGTTGATACCACATCAAGTATAGATTCACTCCTCAAACCGTTACTGTTCCTGTGTGTTGTTACTCCGTACACACTGCATGACTGTATCTGCTGACTGTGAACACAGACTGAGCCTGACTCACGCTCATCAGACTCAATCAGTCATCACGTCCATATTACATTCACAATCAGCCTGACAGTCTAACTCACAGGTGTCAAACATATGGCCCACGGCCCAAAGCCAGCCCGCCACAGGGTCCAATCCGGCCCGTGGGATGAATTTGTGAAATGCGCAAATTACACCGAAGACATTAACAATGAAGGATGTGAAAATCATTTTAGTTCTGGTTCCACATACAGACCAATATGATCTAAAGTGGGTCAGATCAGTTAAATAATATCATAATAACCTTTAAATAATGACAACTCCAAATATTTCTTTGTTTTAATGTAAAAAGGTTAAATTACATGAAAATGTTTGCATTTACAAACTATCCTTTCACAAAAAGTTGAATAACCTGAACAAATATGAACAACCTGAAGTGTCTTAAATGACCTAAGTGCAATTTTAGCAATATTCTGCCTGTTATTAAATTGTTTGTTTATTTGTAGATCCACTGTGATCTGTTAGTTGTAATGCACATGTGTAAATGATAAACTGAGGCAGAATATTGTTAAAATTAAACAAATTTTTCTTAAGAAATTTCGGGTTGTTCATGTTATTCAGATTTTTAAGGAAACATTGTTAGTGTAAACATCTTCATAATGTAATTTTACTTTTTTCACTGTTATTATTTCACTGGTCCGGCCCATTTCAGATAATATTGGGCTGAATGTGGCCCCTGGACAGCAATGAGTGGGACACCCCAGGTTTAACTGCTTCTCAAATGTACCTCTTATTTTTCCCCAAAAAAGGTTTTAGTGATAGAACCTGCTGTAGTTGCTGGTCTGACAGGTGCAGAAAGGGCCGATTTTTTTGAATGATTGTGTCATACAGATGTGTGTTTTCTGGAACTAGAGTTGTTGCAGTGGAAGTGGTGAAGAAATCACACAATTCATCTGTGGTGGAGAATGTACACAGGACACCGGTGTGGTTTGATGGTTACTCATCCTCTCTACATTCTGTGCATGAGTTTCTCATTGGATTCACTTCACAAACTGCAGATGCTCTGCTGACTGTTGTATTTATTATTAGGACTGGACATTGGACTGAACAATGATGCCCATTCAGCAGCACAAACAGAGAAGTGGTTAAAAAACAAAACAAAACAAAATGCATGACTCTGCAGAGACTTTGCAGATGTTCTTGTCTGAATGACTCATATTTTGAAGAAGAAATAGTTTATTCTGATGCTTTGGAAAATGTTCTTGTTATACAGATGTCTGTCAGTCTGTAAACCCTTTTCAGGCCACTGTGAAGACCCTGATAAATGGAGTACCTCACTGTGTCTACTTCACCAAATTAGATTAATAGCCTAGCTCAGCTATGTCAGACTCATTTTAGTCCAGGGGACAAATACAGCCCAATTTGATTTCGACTTGGTCGGACCAGTAAAATAATAATATAATAACCTCTAAATAGTGAGAAGTACAACTTTTTGTCTTTGTTTTAACGCAAAATATGAAAATATTTACATTTTCAAACTATCCTTTAAAATGTGAATAACCTGTACAACCTAATTTTCTCCAGAAAAATAAATGCAGTTTTAACAATATTTATGTTTTAACTTATCATTTGCACATGTACATTACAACTGACAGATCACAGTGGATCTACAAATACACAAAACATTTAATAACAGGCAGAATATGGTAACATTTTGGAGATTAGAACTAAAATGATTTTGACACCCTTGACTGTCAATGTCTACTGTGTAATTTTTACACTTTGTAAATTCATCCCATGGGGCCAGATTGGACCCTTTAGCGGGCCGGTTTTGGCCCGTGGATTGTATGTTTGACATCCCTGGCCTAGCTCTAATGCTGGGCTTTCAAAGTTTATCACTGCTGATAATATTCTTAGATACTAGGTTTACCTCCATGTGATGCCACTCAGTGCACATGTGGAATAATATTTAATCAGCTTTATGTCATATTCAAAGGGTTTTTATTGTCAATTCACTAGATGCACAGAACATACAGAGAATTGAGATACTGTGTCTCTCTCACCTTGTTCAATGTCAAGCATTTAAAAAGAGGTAAAAAAAAAAAGAGAATAAATAAATGGTATAAAGAATAAACTGTAGGAGAATATAAAGTTTACATGTCAATCTGTTTACAGTAGCAGCAGCAGCAGAAGTGCTATACAGTAAAGTATCTATCTCTATATGTTTTAATGTGGATGAAGATGAGAGGGATCTGTGTGTGTTTTTAAGTTCAGGTGTTATTTCCACCTCCTGCTGTTTTAATTGGTTTATCTCTGATGTATTCTCATTGATCAGACATCCTGGTGAGTGATTGGTTGTCTGGAAGTCACGTGACCCTGATCATTAGTCGGTCTGCTGAAGTGCCTCTGAGCAGGATGGCAGCAGATCCGATCGCGTTGCCGTCGCAGCGGCAGCCTCCCTAAGTCTCTCTTTATTTGTTTTTAAACCTCTCTCGCCCGCTGTCTTTCTCCCTTGGTTACCATTGATGAAAGGTCTCTCACCATGGCGATGGTTTCCAAGGTGTTTGATAGGTCAGTTGCGTAACAGGTCAGCCAATGGTAATGAGGCTCATTTAAATGCCCGACTGGCATCTTTGTGACTGTGATGTGTTTAATGTCGACCTTCTGAGGAGAGTCACACACTGATCCACTGTGGAGTCACTTCACTCTACCTTGTCTCACACCTTTGATTCCACTACTTTCTGTTTTGTCTCCTTCCTGCTTTAGTGTAAAGTCACTTTACTCTATTTTATTGACTCTGTGTAAACGTGTATTATAATTAAGGTGTAAAATGTAAATGACCAACAATGCATTAATAACAGTTTTACAAAAAATAAAGTGAATTGATGAAAAATTACCCAAACTACAAACACATAAACAACACATTATGTATGGTAGTAGGTAGGTTTAACTAAATATAAACTGCTTTATTTGTTTTTTTTTGTGATTTTATGATACAAAAATAGAGGTATTGTGATCATTACCCTTGTTTCATTTCTTGGTTCCTGATCAGTTCTTTACTGTTCTATCTGTATATGTTTAATCTGTTTTTCAATTCAATTCAAAAAACATTATTTGTCACCAGGGGGCAATTTAAAGGCACATATGAGCAGCATGATGACACAACACTTTAACACAACCAAAGAAATCTAAGAAAATAAATTAAAAAGAAAATAATATACTGTATAATAAAAAATGGTAACAACTATGCATATTAAATAACAGAGCCAGTGCCATAAATATAAAAAAAAACAAGAGATCTGTCCATAGAGGATGTAAACACGTGAATGTCTGGATAAAATGCAGACAGGATATGACAGAATGCATTATGGGAAATTATATTTATTATTAATTATATGTTATATTTACACTAGTTTTTGCAGAGGTAACAACAACAGAGGCAGTTAAGTACTCAAAAATATAAAAACCCTTGTCCATGTCCTCATCAGCCATGGACCCGTCCATCACGCTGTGGCAGTTCCTGCTCCACCTGCTGGAGGACCAGCGGCAGCGTCACCTGATCTCATGGACGGGGGAGGATGGCGAGTTCAAGCTGCTGGACGCCGAGGAGGTGGCGAGGCTGTGGGGACTCCGCAAGAACAAACACAACATGAACTATGACAAACTGAGCCGTGCACTGCGGTACTACTACGACAAGGTATCACCGACAATACACCAACATCATAGAACACAAAACACACAGCCGTGAGTTCATACACACACATTTAACCATCTGTGCATAAACACCACAAATATTTATACACACTTAAATGTAAAGGAAGCCTGTTTATGTACAGTTGTACTTAAAACCCTGATATTTAAACTCTAATGTTCTATTTATATAAAATTCTCATATCTGTTCACGTTGTGTGTTTTACGCCATATGGATTACATCCTAGTGTGAAGCCCTGGGTTTTAATATGGCCTTTTGGCTTCATTTACAGTTGTTACACTGCAGGATGTGTAATGTTTAGTAAAGTCATTTCACTGAGACACATCATTTTTTTTGGTTGCTTTGTGTAAAAGTAAACACCACTTTGTTGTTTTTTCCAGTTAATCTGCAATAGAGGTCAGTCTGATGGAAGATGATTTTAATTAAAGGTTGCTGGAAACACTGTTTGCTTTATCCTGTCTACACTCTGGCAGCTACTACTGTTTCATAATGAATGGATATATTTTTACTCTTATCTGTATTAAACATCTCTAAAATTGTATTGTTTTCACTTGTTTTTTCCCAGTGTCATGTATTGGTAATGTAGTTTTCCCTTGATGTGTAACACAATATTTGACAATATAGTTATTGCTGCATAAATTAAATTGAGAAATGGAATTTGGAAAACCAGTTTAGTGGTGAACATGCAGGAGTCCTGCTGCCTAAATTATGTTACCGTGGAAGATCACACAGGAACCTAGTCCTAATTTGATATGAAGCACAGACTCTAAGCTCCTGCTGTGGAAACAAGTTATCAGATCTCACCAAATGGAGACACTTCTGCCATCACCCAGATGTTCATTTACTGTAATATCACCTTGACCTGTAAGCTGTAGTATCGTGGTTAATCCCGATAATAGATAAACACATAAATGAAATGTACCGAGCCTTTTCACCCTCTGACCATTTATTATTCTTTATTCCTTCATTTTCTTTATTTTTTTCCTGACAGAACATCATAAAGAAGGTGAGCGGTCAGAAGTTTGTTTATAAGTTCGTTAGTCAGCTCGACCCCACTCAGCCTGAGGCGACACGCAATGGGGACGAGGGCCAGAGGCGGGACAACACTGATCCAAATGGCCAATCAAAAGGCTTAGGGGCAGTGAACTCCACCTGTCCATCAAAGGGGTTACCACAGGTGCGGATTTCTACAGGATGTACATCGTATGTCATTAGGATATAGAGGAAAAGTGACTATGATTGTTCTTTTTTTTTTCTTTATATTTCATTGTTGTTTCTCCACTTGTTTGTAATGTTGCTGCTGTTAACTGTGAAATTTCCCCATGGGATAAATAAAGTCTTGTCTTGTCTTGTCTTGTCTTGTCTTGTCTTATCTTATCTTATCTTATCTTATCTTATCTTATCTTATCTTAT
>JAPQRQ010000026.1:5164490-5189877 GCA_037367365.1 Apogon talboti | reverse complement strand
AGTATATAGTTAAATATAGTTAAATATAGTCCAAAAACGTGCGATTTCACTGTCACAGTGTATAGATGATCAGAATATTTTTTTGGTATTCATATCTGATAGTGGTGTAATTTATTGTTCTACTTTTCTCTGACAGTGGTCATTAGAAATGTTTTAACCATAAGAAGTTGGCCTTAGGTAAGGCAAGTAACGCAAAGGTTGGGAATGGTTATAGTAGTATATCTCTGTCAGAATACAATCAAACATTTCCATTATCTGTGATAAGAGGGCTGTGAAAATGAAGCACACTTTTAAGAGTTTAGTTCACTCACTGCCTTGTATCATCAAAATCACATTAAATCACAACACCAAATAGATGAAAGTAACCTTAGATGGTGATCATTTTCTGAAATACACAGGCGATAAGACCAGAAAATGCATCAGGCACCACTGTCTGACTCATTTACATTTACATTTGTGTTGTGTTTAATGCTTCCACTCAGAGATCATGTACCTGAGCTGCACAACAATGACCCACAAAGTGCAGTGTTTTATCTCTGTGTTTTGACCCTGATAAGCAAACTGAAAATACTGCTGGGTGTGCTTTTAGATACATTCTCCTTTATGCTGCAGGTG
Organism: Apogon talboti; assembly: GCA_037367365.1. NCBI lineage: Eukaryota > Metazoa > Chordata > Actinopteri > Kurtiformes > Apogonidae > Apogon > Apogon talboti. The sequence continues at coordinate 5,189,262 of JAPQRQ010000026.1, read as the reverse complement.
CATTTGCTAAGACTTAAGAAAGATGGTTTGTTTGCCATACTTATATTTGTCAAGTACATTTACATGCACAGTTGGACCTCTGTTTTTCTTTTGGGATTCAGAGAAAGTTGGTTATTTGTTCCGTCCTCACATGATTGTAACACTCTTAGGTTTGTGATGCTGCAGGCTTATGATCTCCCTCCACATTTAGCAAATAGTAACTACGCTACAGCAGGATGGATGCTGTTTAACCCTTTATAGGACACTCATAGAAATACTGTGAAATTGACAATTTCAGCCTTAGTGTGTTATTGAAGAACATAAGACTTTATTAGTTTTGTGAAATTTTGCAAAATTTTTTATTGTCATGTAGAAAATCAAAGTCAATGAAGTTACCGTATTTAGTTCCTTGCCCGTATGTGGGCAAAAAAAAAAGAAAAAAAAAGAAAAATCTAAGAGGTATATAAAAAATACAAGAATAACACATCTATTGTGAAAGGAACATGTATTTTAGAACATTAGACCAACATAAGTGTTGTTCCAGACACCTGTCAACATCCACATTATCCCTTTGAACATCATTACTTACTGTACATTAGTACCATTACTCCGTGGTACCTAACAAAGCAGGTACACTCACTGTTCATGCAGAGGTGGACCTTACAGACCTTGTAGACCACATTGGACCTGAGACTGTTGACTCACTGTTCTCACTGTCACTGTCTTGTAATATGTGCGTAAATGACCAAAAATAGTCACTTGCCCGATAAAGAGTTAATGACTGACGATTATTCTAAGGCGATCTGTAGCCTGTGTCACAACAAAATAAATCTATGTTCCCCGCAATATTTTGGAGTAGATTCATGGTCTCTTTCCCAGTCCCTGAAGTAAGGTGTCTCTCGCCAGAAATGAGTCGGCAACTTGGTGAGAATTGTCTAATTGAATAAAATCAAAAAAGATAAAAAAACAATTCCAGCATGCTGGCAATAGAAGTGGGAGTGTTTTGGGCACAGAGAGCTGCATCCTGTGGAAAATCTGAAGCCTCTAGAGTGCTCCCTCATTACCTGCCTGCCAAAAGTGTAAGGACCTACATAAACATTCATTTGTCTCACAGGAAGTGGACATATTCATCCATAAATGAACAAATGCAGTCGGATTTTACAGTGAAGTAAACTGAAGTATACTGGTATATACTACCAGGCAAAAGTCTGGACATGGCTTCTCATTCAGTGTTTTTTCTTTGTAGTCATTACTTTCTACATTGTAAATTAATATTAAAGACGTAGAAAAAGTGTTGAATCCAGAATATGTTTTATGTTTTAGATTAGATTAGGTTATATTCGAGTGGTGGTTCTCAATCTTTTTCTCTCAGGGGCCCCCCTTTGGAGGACAAAAAATCTCCAGGCCCCCCTCAACCCCAACAACATTTGTGCAATTCTAACTTTTATTGGAAGAAACTTCAATATTGTAACAATACTTTTTGCTTGTGCTTGAATAATTTTTTTGTTCAAATTAATAATAACTTAGATTTTTGCTTGAGCAATACAAATAAACTCAACCAGACTGCTCCCTGAGACAATATTTTTCCAAATGATCTTACAACTATGACAATAAAGTTACTTTTTTTAGAACAACAAACAAATTTTGGTCACAAAGATGAACATTTTAACTATCAGTGGCTGCAATGAGCCCGTTTACATTGCACATCTCAGATCATTAAAGCGCAAACTGTACAAACTGTGCAAAAACGGAAACATTGGACATTTTTCTTTTCCAATCCTTGTCCATTCTCCAAACCCAAACTCTTTGAGAGTCTGGTTTCGACCAACTCTATATGTAAAGTGCCATGAGATAACTTCTGTTATAATTTGGCGCTATATAAATAAAATTTGATTTGATTTGATTTGATTTGATTTGGCACTATATAAATACAATTTGATTTGATTTGTCTAGTCATGACATATCACCAATGGCAGTAGATTTGTTTGTTGTATGTCCCTAAAATGAGTCCAGCGTGCTCCAATGCTAAAACATTAGTTCCACCTCCTACATGTTCTAACCTGAAGAAAAAAAAAAAAAAAAAAACACCCAGGAGTGATCCCATGCCCCCCCCTCGGCAAGCCTTTGTGCCACCCCTAGGGGGCCTGCCCCACAGTTTGAGAAGCACTGTATTGGAGGTAGCGTCATCTAAAATATGACGAGTGTAACAGCTGTCTTTTATGTAGCCACAGTGTACCGCTGTATTTTATGATCTCTGACAGATGGATGCTCATGTGTGGCTTAATGTGTCAGTAGGCGCCTTAGGGATTTCATGTGCTTTTATTAAACACACACAAGTTTGATTGAGAATTTTGTCATTTTAAATAACTAATGCAATGACGAACTGTGCAGGACTTTCATTGTTAAAGATCCGCTCCTATTGTGGTTTGTATAATCCAGAAATGTGTCCCATTACAGAACCGCAACACTTCTGTGACAGTTCTACCAGCCAACATCTTCGGTCCTCAGTGTGCACTTGGGACAGGCAATTGAGACGTTCTTCTAGACGGTGCACAAATATTGATTTCTAGGTCACAAATGAGTAATCAAGGAGTCGATGAGGCGAAGAACAGCTAACTGGGAAGAGCCCATAGAGTCAGCAGTGCTCATCATGAAATTTATATTAAAAAGGTTGGATTTTCCAACAGGCAACTTGACCTGTCTTATCACTTATCACTCTGAACCATTTGATGTGAGGTTGCATTTCCATGTGTTTCACTGCTGCTAGTGTTTTCGCATTACTTCAGATCCAGAGTTGAACTGTAATGCAATCAGGACCACCAACTGAGGCAGCCATAGAATTATTGTTACAGGTAAAAAAATTAATTTTTGAACACCCCATGCATTTATGGTACATTACAGTAAAATCAACTCTTAAGTCTTTGACAGGTGTTGTTCCATTTTCCAAACCCACATGCCTCCTTCTGCACATGCACTGTTCTGTCAAGGTGAAAATTGGATTTTTCAGCTGATAATGAAACACATCCAGGATATGACATGATGAAACTGTCAAGAATTTAGTTTTGTGTTTGCTTCTTAACAAAAAAAAAGGTTAGAAAATGCATTTGTTTGTGTCTGTCTGACGCAGCCACACCTTTTGAAATGAAAAAAAACAAAAAACAAAAAAAATCAGCAACAAATATTTCATCATATTTGAGACTGAGTGTCCAAAACCGTTTACCTCTACTGTACTGTATGGTGACTCTGGTTAGTTTAACCCATAAAGACCCAGTGCTACTTTTGAGGCAGTTTGCAAATGAATTTTTGTCTTTATTTAACCTATCTTAAATGTTTTACCACCATTTATTATAATATTATCCCCTGAATTTTGCATTTTTTTCAGTGAAAATATTTTCCTGTATTTAATTCACTGATGCTCATAAAATCTCAGATTAAAGTTGAGGGTTATTATATCAGAAACAGAGAAAACTGAAGGAAAAGTGACTTTTTCAGCAAAATGTATCATCAACTGAACATAAACCAAATGTGTCCATCCACTGTCATTGATCCAGCGCCATGAGTTTTACAGGTGAATCAATGTTGTAGAAGATGATGGTGTTTCCATGGTAACTACGGAGCTTCTGAACATCCAAATAGGTCATATCTGATGACCATGAAAAGATGACGACAAACTGCATTTTACACCAATTATTTACATGTATTGATAGGATTAGTGAATCAAAGAGTTTAGATAAAGAATTTAGATCAGTAGATGGTTTTGGTTAGTGATGGATGTTTGGGTCTTCATGGGTTAAAGACCACTCCAGTAACATATTGAAAATACCCTCATTGTAACATAAACAAGAGATAGTTGGTAAAGCTGCACACACCTTCCTAATTAACCCTTCCAGACCCTGACATAGTCCTATGTGTCTTGTGATTCTCTATCCTGTGGATGACCTGGATACTGGCTCGGATACTTCAGATCCTCCTCACTTTCCTCACAGCTGGAAAGAGGCTGTGAGGAAAGTGAGGATTTGTACTCCAACTCTACCCTCTGAATAATTCTGAAAGGTGATGTCAGTACAGGGAGCTTAGGTGGCTATAGATAAACACTTTCAATTTTGTAATTATTTTGTCATATATCAACAGAATCAGAAGAATCACAGACAAGTTGGTGGAATTTGCTTTCAGTACAGCATGTTACAGCTCACATTATCTGTAAATAGAGCACCCCCCAAAAAAACAAACTAACAACACAATACAAACAGACATTACATAAGGACAAATATACAGTACAGCAATCATACACAGACAAATGTAGGCTGTTTTGGCTCATAGTCTGGCTCAGTGTCCTTATGACAGAGCAAATAAATCTATTGTTTAGATAATTAATTTACATTAAGCATCAGGTTGATGTAAAATTCCTGGTATAATGAGATGTTACTCCCCTTGATCAACTGCCGGTGTGTGTTGACCTATGGATCTCTGCTCAACCATGGGATACTACTGTGCTGAGCTGCTCCGCATAGCAATCAGGACTTTAATGTGTTTCGCAGTAGCACTTTAACAGCAGCTGTTCAGAACCTTTCTCTTCCCTCTCCACCTCCCCCGATCCTCCGCCCGGTTGTGGACTCTTACAGTCTGTGGCGATCTGATTCTTATGCTGCAGCAGTCCTTCACTGTGGATTGTGGGTCCCTGTTTGCTCAGTGAAGTGCTCTGTGGAGCTATGCTGTGGCCTGCTTTCTCTCCGCCTTGGCTGGATTGTCTCATTGGATGTTCCATTATCTCTGTCCTGGTGTCAGCTGCCGGACCAGGTATCTCTCAGCGGTCGCACCGGGATGAAATGATGGTGCTATGTGGTGTGTGAAGCTGCAACACACACCGGGGTTGTTCACATGTGTTTTTGGTGATCCGATCACAAAGAGACAGCTGTAAGCATTCCTGTTCACACGTTGAATTACAATGTGGCTGCTTGTGCATCTCCTGTGATCACATGTCACTTCCCTGCTCATTTGTAGCCTAAAAAAACAAACAGTTCAAGCTTCATGTCAGGATTAACCCATAAAGACCCAGTGCTACTTTTGTGCTGGTTCCCAAATGAGTTTTTCCTCTTTATTTAACATTTCTTAAGTGATTTATCACCATTTATTATAATATTATCCTCAGAATTTTGCATTTTTCAGTGAAAATCAGGTGTTTTGCCATGATGAATTTACTGATCGTGTAGATTTTCATAAAAAGCTCAGATTAAAGTTGAGGGTTATTGAGGCGGACTACAACAAAAATGTACTCCAGGCTATTAAAAGTTTTTGTTTGCCTGACAAGAGGCAGCTGTTGTGTATTCTTATTTAGTTTGGGGGAAAATACTTTAGAAGGATTGGACTGATGGTTGGTTGGGTAAATATGTATATTGACGAATAAGGAATGGTTTACATGAGTTTGTCCTATATATGTAACCCAATGTGAATGCATCATTGTTCATGCTGTTTGGTGTGAACCCAGTGCTCTGTAAAGGTATTAAAGAAGGACACATGACAATATTGTGTCTCCTTGGTAATTATTTCTGACAGTTATTATATCAGAAACAGAGAAAACAGAAGAAAACCTTTTTTTTAGTGTAAGTCAGGTATTTTCCTATATCTAATTCACTGATCATGTAGATGTTCATTAAAGCTCAGAGTAAATTCAAAGGTTATTAAATCAGAACTGAAGAAAAAAGTGGCTTTTTGAGCAAAGATATCAATAATTGAACAGAAACCAAGTGTGTCCATCCACTGTCATTTCTCAAACTCCATGGGTTTTACTGGTGAATCAGCATTGTAGAAGATAACCAAGTGGCTCATATCTGTTGACTTTGAAAAAACAACAAACTGTATTTTACACCAATTATTTACATGTATTGATAGGATTAGTGGATGAACAGGCATTAAACATGTCAGATCAGTAGATGGTTGTGGTCGTCAGTGGATGTTTGGGTCTTTAAGGGATAAATGACTGGTTCTGAAGGCTAGCAGCAAAGTTTTCTTGCCGTTTGTATGCATAAGGCGATGTGCTGAATCAATACACCTTTTAAATGTCAGTGTGACAACTTGGACAATTCTTTTTGTTTTATTGCGTCTCTTGTGTGGCGTATGCTTTACTTATGATTGAATCTTCAAGTGTTGAAATGGATACATGAATACATTCTACTGGATTATGTGGAATGTGGGTGTTCTATTTGGAGTCAGTATTACACATACAAAGGTGGATCATTGTTTGTTCCAGAAAGTTGGATTCCAATATGTAGTATGAGTTTATTGTTAGTAACATATGCAAGTGTCTGATTTGTATACGTAAACATTTTGGACATAGCAATATCCACTCTTAGCACATATTGAATATACTCGTATAGATATGGGTTTTGGAGACGGGAAGCCATCAGATTAATCAATTTTGCATTTCTGGGTGATGCATTGAAGTCTTTGCAACAAATACAGTAAGGGTAAGAATTTCCTCCAAATCAGGATTCATTTAACTCAATTCCATATCATAATGGTGACCAGTATAAAGATTAATACTCTTGATAATCTTATCAGGGTTCGTACGGGTGTTTGAAATCCTTGAAAATGTTTCAATTTCAATGTTGCATTTTCAAGGTCTGAAAAGTACTTGAATTAGTTCAAGTGCTTGAAAGTACTTGCAATTATAACTCTGTGATCATCACAGAGTTATAATGAAAACGCAACATTGAAATTTAAACATTATTTATTTATTTATTTTTAATATTAACTAAAGCCAGGCAACACAGTGGTGCAGTGGGTAGCACTCGTGCTTCACAGCAAGAAGGTTCAATCCCAACACCAGTTGGTGGGGCCTTTCTGTGTGGAGTTTGCATCTTCTCCCTGTGTCTGCGTGGGTTCTTTCCAGGTACTCCGGCTTCCTCCCACCATCCAAAGACAATTGGTTAATCTAAAATGTCCCACAGGTGTGAATGTGAGAGTGTTGTTTGTCTCTGTGTCAGCCCTGTGATGAACTGGTGACTCATCCAGGGTGTACAACACGCCTTCGCCCTTAAGTAGCTGGAATAAGCTCCAGCGACCCTAGTGAGGATAAAGCGGGTTCAGAAGATGAATGAATGAATTAACTCAAGCCGAAGCTACTCACAGAGAGGTGATACATGTTGAAAAATAAAACTTTATGTCAACAAAGAACAGGTGTTCTCAGGTCGACTCCAGGTACATTTTTATCTTAATCTTTGTCTTGGTGCGAGTGTGCCTGAAGCTTCTCTTTTTTTGGATAAAACTTTGTGTTCTCTTTTATTTTCTAAACTTTTTGCTATTATGAAACATAATTTTAGATGTTTACAGCATGATACAATGTACATTATTGTGATAAAAAGTGAAAAAAAATATGCAAAATAAGTATATGTATTTGTGTAGATGTGTATTTTACCCCAGTGATAAGATGCTGTGCAGGAAAAAATTGAAAATAACCCTTAAAAGTGCTGGAATTTGACCTTGAAAAATGTGTACGAACCCTGAAAGTGACAAAACCTAAAGAGAAAGTCATGGCATGGTGAGTTTCTTATAAATGACGGAACTGAAATGAATATTAAGATTAATGGGGAAAAGACCCTCTAGATGACCAGACCTGATGCAAAGTTTTATATAATGCCAAGATCATTTCCAGATCAGATAAATCATATGAACCACAATATAAGATAATTACACAGTTAATATGATTATTCATGTTCAGCAGTGTCAGAAGGGCCTCAAACAACCTGGTACTTTCATTTAATGTATATCCTCTCATCACAATGTTCTCGTCTGCTGCTCAAACAGAGAATGCAAAGTTTTTTCGTGTTAAAATACTATCTGTTGGTTTTAGCTCCTTGTCTGGCCAAAATGGAACTTTGAAACACTGTTTTTCAAAATTCCACCCAAGTGTACATAAAGTCAAGGTCTGGGGGAAAAAAATAGCAGTTTTGAAAAAGTCTGGAATTTTTATTTGGATAAAGAGGAAGTACCCTGCTCAAGGATGGTGTCAGTACAGAGCAAAGGCGGCTGTGCTTGTGTGAGTGTTAAGAAGCTGTTCAAAAATCCTCATCTCTGATTGGTTGGCTCATACTGTCTCATGCCTCTTGAGTTAAAATTGTGAATCTAGTTCAGTGTCTTTGGGTCAAGGAAAGGTTCCAAACCATCCATAAAGTGACTTCATAGAAAGCTGTAAAACTGTGGGCCATGAAGGGGTTAACAGTCCATCGGCTTCTTATCCAAAAACAGTGTCTGATAAACATTTCATTTCATGTTTGCACTTTGACAGCGCCACTAATGTGCACTGTGACAGACTGTGATGTGTAACTGAATTGCCTTTTCTGTGTTTGGCCTTTAGAAATGCCACTTACAGCGAGGAACAAAAGTTTTTTCTCTCTCTCTTTCTGTTCTCGCTCTGCCTTTCATTATTAAGCGGTGAGTGATAACATGGATACAGTGCTCGTCGTGCAGCCATGACATGAAAATTGCAACGCACTGATTGACGACTTTGCTAAACAACACAGAAAAGTCAGTATCATTGTGCAACCTTTTGCTTTGACAAAGTCTTTCATTAGATCGGATTTAGGCTTTGTGTGTTTGTGTGTAGGAGGCATTTGCAGACAAGTGCTCAAAAGCTTAAAATGTTTGATCAGTGAACACATTCCGACTCCTGTCCATGCAAATGAAGTGATTTATCGAAAATTGCTGTTTGTTGACATTTTGTTCCAAATGCTTAATGCTCATACACGCCACAGACGATGTATTTAACAACCTGCCCAGTGTATTTACACACAGATACCCATGCTCTGTGAACGCACAGGCTAATGCTTTAAGTTTAGAGAACGGTTCGGGGTAGCGTGGGTCCGTGTGCAGCCTATTATCTGATCAGTGCTTCACAGTAGTTGATGCTCACACCAGAAGCAAAGGCTGTGCTAATGCATCAGGCTGGAGTTGGACATCTATTACACAAACTATCAACCTGATGACTGCTATGTAAATACTCTGCTTGTTATTCTCGTCCAACCTACCGAGGCTGGGTTCTTTTATCTTCTGGGCGCTCCGGCCTGTTCCCTCTGCTGATGATGGCCTGACATGTGCGTCTAATCACTGCTAGCAACCAGATATATGCCATCTCCCAACCCCTCACCCCACACACAAACACTCACACACACTCCTTTCCACTGCCTTCAGATCCAGTAATAGCTAATAGCTGGAACATTCTTGTGGTGATTCAGTTTGCGGAGGCTGTCCACCTCCATTTTCGAGGTTATACTGAATGCAGGGTGTTGTTTCCTGAAAGCCTCACGCTGTGCAGTGAACCGCAGTGTATTACCAACACGTCGTCCTACCACTAAACGATACAAAAGCTTCATTGACAAACACACCCAAAACAACACAAGTATGAATTTTGCAGAGAAACAAAACAGAACAAGACTATTGAATTCAGAATGAGACAGTGTGGTGGCTGGGGTTTCATTGTGTTTTGACACTAAAACAGCTGTTGAATTATTGCCATATCTGCTGTTGTTTTGATCCATTATTCATCTCCTCATTGCATAACCCTTATTGTATTGTACGACCACTGCCAAAAGGTCCAGTGTGGTGAATTTAATGTGATTTTTTTTTTTTACTGAATTTGGACTTCTCTTGTAATAAATAAAGCACAATTAATGTCAGAAGCATGACCAGTACCCTTTAATGCATGTAAGATAATAATAATTCTCTAATCGGTTATTGGAGTTGTTATTTTTGGGTTCAGATTCCCTCACATGACCTAGTTTGGTTAAAGCACATGCGTCCAGGAGCGAGTTCTCACTTTCAGCAGTAGATCATGAAGAGATGGTCGGACTGGACTGTGTCTCTCTTCAGGTTGCAGCTGACTGGACGGCTGCCAGTGCCAGAAAAGGAACCCACTGAGCCATTAATATATCTTGGTTCCTGAACAGTAAAAGCAGCCAAATACAGAATGACAGGATGATCAAGCAAGTACAGTACAAATGTTTCCTTTGTGAAAAGTTTCAGAAGTTTGCTGCTTGTAACATCAGAGTGGCAAACGTACAAAACACATCCAGAAGGTATAGAGGAGGCTGTTGGCTCGACCATGCACAGGAATTTGGCACTATAGATTTACAAGTGGGTGTCTTATGCTCAAAACAATATAAGTAGTGAAATACTCAGTTAAGCTATAGGAAAAAATCAGGAAGGATTTAGTTCATGTGGTAGATGATACACAACATCCAAAAGCTTAACCGCAAAACAAACTGCAACAATTACATCAAAGAAATGTAATGTAGTTGAGTTTAACCCTTTAACCCCTTACCTGTCTGTGGTGAGCATTTTTAATGTATGATTTTTATTTAAATATTCATAAAAATTCAACCATTACTCAAAAAGAATATAGTTCAAAACATGCTCATAGAATAGGCCATACACATCTGAGCATGCTCAGTGCCATACACATCTGAGCATGCTCAGTGCACCCTCACCACCGCCTGTGGAATGGGCGGCAAAACACAGAGCAGTGAGTGAGACTGACTCGCGATAAAAATAGACAAAAATAGACTGCTTTTTTTACGACGCTTTCCTTGCCGTTTTTTTTTGTTTGCTTTTACTGTTGTTTGCAGTGTTGTGGTGATTTTTCTTTATTTTTTTTTAACTGTGTTTTTACTGAGTTTTGACCGTGTAACTGGTTTTTGGAGTGCAAGTGCCAAAAAGCAGCTGGACTTATTTAGAACAAAAGAGCCCAAAACAAAAACTACTGGGCCCAAATCCAAATCCTTGTTGTTGTTCTGTGTGTTCCAGTTCACAGTTAATGTTCAACATCCTAAATCTCTTGTTGATGTACATTCTGAGTGCCTTATTTAGTCCAAACCTTTCAAACTTCAATTCTTCTCTTTGTCTTTTTCTGTTATTCCACTCTGTTTTGACCCTAAAACACACAGTAAAGCAAAACCACTGAAGAAAAGGAACACAAGGACATACCCACAGCAGCTTTTATTACACTGAAACAGATGACAATTCACAGCAGCACGTTTACCTGGAATCATGTCTCAGGGGTTAAAGGGTTAATGTTTTCCAAAGTGATTTACTTGTCTTATGTTGTGTACAAAATGGCTTGAGTGCCATAAATAATGACAGAAAACCCTGGAATATCTTGGTTTCAGTATTTACTCTGTGATTTCAGTGCTTTGTTCCAAAAAAATAGACATATTGAAAAAAAAAACTTTCCTGGATGCTCACTAGGCCGTACAGCTATGAGTTCTGTCCAACAGTAGGAGCGTGAAGCTTTGTTTTGAATACAGCTGGTGCATTCTTTCCATTCCATGTGTCCCATCGCAGCCTCCACTGACCCGTGTCGGCCCTTGATAGGTGGTAGGTTGTACAAGTCGCCGGGGGGTTCCTGGGAGGTTTCACTCCTAATTTGTGCTGTTTGGGTAAGTGGGTGGGAGGCTGATGAGGCAAGTGAGCATCCAGCATCCTTCCTTCCTGTTCCAGAGTGAAACATAAGCTGCCTGAGCAGGTCCTGAGAAAAAAGGAAATGTCGTTAACAGTTTATGTGGGTTTTGTGTGTAGTTACTGTACAGGCTAGCGCACTTGTGACAACCCACTGGGACACATTTCTTTGTCTTTCTTTTTTGTGTGCTTCTCAGTTTTTATGGGGGTCACGTCCTCAGTCCAAGAAACAGAAGAATATCAGCACTGTAAGGACACTTTATTAGTCCCCCACCTCTATGTACATGGTTCAGGTTTAAGGTTAGAGTCTGGGTGTGCATGGAGAGAAGTATAAAAGAAGTTAGTGTTGGTTGTCCTCATAGTAGTAGATTTTTTTTTCAAGTGGTAAAAACACACATTTTATTCCGTAACCCATTAAACCCTGGAATCCTGAATCCTTTCAGTGGATTAGCTGATAGCAGAAGCTTCATTCATACAAAACCAAGTTATGATCAAAAAACAGCAAAGGTAAGATGAAATTTGTAATCATTGCTTGATAATGCAACCTTTAGTGTTGTTCATACTTGGCTCATTCAGTGAATTATAGCATTAGAAAAATAATACTTGTACTGTTGGATCTGCTAAGTGTTAGCTTAGCATTGTAAAGTGTGTCTCATTGGCCTGTTGTTTTATTAAATTATTTATGACATACGCTGGTCTCAGACTATTAGCTTATTGTTGGTATTTGACCATTTAAGTGCTTGTTGTTTGTGCTGTGTTCTGTTTTTCCAATAATCTGACTTTTAGTTGATGTTCTTTTGGTTACACAGATTTATAGCATGTGCATGTAGCGTTCCCATGGTAACACAGATGGTTTTAGGCTCTTGTAGCCCTCAAGTAGAAATACCTGCAAAGAAGACGTTTTTACTGTAGTGACAAGACAAGGTAAGATAATCCTCTATTACAGTGGCCCCCAACCTTTTGTGCACCATGAACCGGTTTCATGTAACACAGTTTCACAGACCAGATCTGTACAACGAGCATAACAAACACAACATCATAAAAAAATACAAATAAAAAAAACACTCACTAGTAATAGGCAGGGAGAACCTTGAGCTGGTTTCTCTGCAATGAGACGTTACTCCATAGTGGTGATGGGATGTTCCTCATGTTCAGTCTAGTCCTTAAGTGTGTTTTAGTTTGATAGGGTCTGTTCCTTTACATTTTGTGGGTCTTATGTGATTGGGTTTTAATGCTCAAACTCTTATGGAAGCAGATAGGTGATTTTGGATCAGGTGGGAGAGTGAGAGCCCAGGTTCAGTTTCTTCCAAAATCCCTGCTATAGTTTGGAACATGTCAAATGTCGGCATAAACCTGTATTTTAAGTACGACTCCTGATATTTTCTATTAAATGTAGCTTGGTTTTTCTTTTCTTAGTCTCTTCTGTCTCATCATTGGGCCTTTTCCCCTTTGCAAAGATGTTTAGTTTTTACTCATTTTAGCTGGTTTGTGGGTTTAATCTTTGGTATCACATGACTGAAACGGGTCCGAAGAGATGGATGTTATTAAAAGAGAATCTGGGTTATCCAAATAAAAATGTCTTTCAAAGTGTGAGTGAGAATAAAATGGAAATAAAATCAATTACGTGTTCTTTCTGTGTGGCCTGGTACCAAAACAGCTGGTGACCCCAGGGGTTGGGGACCACTGCTCTATTAGTCCTGCACCAGGTAAATATACCATTTTACAGCAACAAACAGCAAGAATTTAAACAGTAAAAAAGATAAATCTGTGTATTAAAATTGTAAGACATTGACATAAGCTAAGTTTCATAAAAACACACAAATTACAGGTTCTGAAATCAACACAAATATACTATTGGAATGAAACTGCAAAGCTATGTGAATATTATTATATTAATACGATGTGAGGACTATTAAGACAATCTAGTTTAAAATGAAATACCAAAAAAAAACAATAGCGGAAAATGATAAAGATTCTACATTCAGGATGAGTTCAGCTATGTAATTAGTTATATAATTGGGGCGTATGATGCTGATGTCGTGCAGACTGAATGCTGAACATTTCTAAGTTGGAATTTTGTTTACAGAGGAGGTATAGTAATCAAATGGAATTAAGCTAAACAAAACTTGACATGACAGCAGCCTTTGTGCATCGTGTTTGTGTAAGTCATCAACACAGTGTCTGCTCCATTTATGTGTGGTTCACTGTAGAGGACGAAGCCTCAAAAGTCTGATTCATTTAAAGTCCAGGAGCCAAACTGTCAATCGTGTCTGTCAGTCAATGCCCACGTAACAGACAGGAAAGCCTTGTGAAAAGAATTACTGACAAGGAAAAAGTTGGCAGCTTAAAAGGATGTGATTTAATGGGATTTAATAGGAGGCGATTTGAGTCATTTGTTAAAATAGTTAAAGTATTGGTTTCATCCTTGGGTCAATCTGTAGGAAACTTACAACCCAATGGATGCATCCACACCACTCTGGGATTTAAGGATCTCTAAAATGGAAAATTTGTGAAATGCTAAAAAACCCAGTGTTAGTTTGGAAACTCTGCGGTTGTATTGTTGTGTTGAATCACAGATGGACCGAATCATAATACATTTGGAAATGCACACACCAGCATCCATTATGTATCCCTCCATGATTCTGCAGGAAAACAGATGTCATCCTTTTCTACCATGGATATTGAAATATTAGAGGTGTACTTATCTCTCTTGTTAGATGATTTAATACATATTTAGATACCACACAAGGGGATATAATATGTTTCAGGGCCAATGAATATTAATAGAATGATTTGGTGTGGTTCAGCCTGGTTCCCTGTAATCTGTTCCACTTACTTAACCCTTAAAGACCTAGAACAATTTTTGTGGCAACATCCAAATGATTTGTCTCCATGTTTAACCTTCCCTAAGTGAGTTATCATCATTTATTAATAACATTTTTATTCAGTGAAAATCAGCTTTGTACCTATATTTAATTGACTAATCATGTGAATGTTTATTAATGCTCAGAGTAAATCCAAAGTGAAGAAAAGGTGACTTTTTCAGAAGAATATATCATTAACTGAACATAAAACAAGTGTCTATGGTATAAGTCAGTGGTTTTACTTTTTAATAAATGTTGTAGAAAATGACAGTGTTTCCACGGTAGCTATGGAGCCTCTGAACGTCTAAATGGGTCATATCTGATGACCATGAAAAGTGTCTTCAAGTTCCACCCCATATGTCAGGACTAAGTCAAGGGTGTGGTTAAACCAGTGAGTGGGTTTAAACCGGTGAGTGGGTCTAAGCCAAAGCTCTTTCAAACTTTGAGATTTCAGATTTAATCGTTCACTGTAGAACCACATAGGTTTTGGCTAACATGTTTGTTTGACTAACATTACTCATAAAAGGTAAAAGGTCAACTCAACATGACATGAGACTGGCCCCAGATCAGAGGTATTGTGCAGGATTGGCGGGAAGGCCTCTGTTAACTGATTCTCGACATCAAAACCAAACTATAATTCAGTTCCTGATACATTTAGATCAGTTCAGGAGTCTGTATTGATGATCTGTGAAGTTAATATTGGTTTTTACATCCCTGCAGATTTTCCTCCACATTTAATCTTTCTTCAGTGATTTATTACCATTTATCATACTATTATGTCTACATTTTGCATTTTTCAGAGAGAATCATATATTTTCCTATATTTCATTGACAGATCATGCAGGTGTTCATAGAAGCTCAGAATAAATTAAAAGGTATTGTATCAAAACAGAGAAAACTGCAAAGGAAAGTGACTCTTTCAACAAAATATAAACATAAACACATGGGTTATATAAAATTGTCTGTCTGTCCGTCCGTCCATCTGTCTGTCAATCAATGTTGTAGAAGATGACGGTGTTTCCACAGTAACTATGGAGCCTCTGAACTAGAGCCCGACCGATTAATCGGCCCGCGGATATAATCGGCCGATTATAGCGTATTGCCCATTAATCAACATCGGTCAATATGTAGCCGATGTATTAACTTTTTTGCTGTGCAGAGATTGTGTTGCTGTGCTCTGCCCTGCACTCTCCCCGAGTACCTGCCCCTCCCCCTCACACTCAAGCGGGGCTGCGTGGTCCGTGCCGAGGGTACCTCACATGGGTATGCGCAAAGTGAAAGTGAAACTTAACACACGTTAGTAATACCTTTACGTCTCCCGCTGTTGTGAAGTGCATTTACTTTTTCCCTACCTCCTGAAACTTCGGAACTTTCATTTGAGGGGATAGGATGTTTGTGTGTCGTTGTCGTCACCCCCACCCCCCAAAAAAAACAAACAAAAAAAAAAACCACACCAGAGCTGGGTGGCGCAGCCAGCACCTACTTTTGCATATGGAACTTTTCAATAGCGAGTAAATATGACTAATTGATAAGATGTTTTTGTGAATGAGCCTTTTAAAAACACATAATGTATTAGTTTAAAAACACCTCACATCAGCCTATGTATTATCACTTTCAGCTGAATGCAACCACTTGTTTTTATTTTAAAATGGTCAACTCTAGTATTTAATTCTATGCTAATTATTTTAATTTAGTAGTGTTCTGGTTCTTAGTCTTGAATCATATTTTGGGTATTAAATGAATTTGTGTTCATGTACGTATATATCCTGTGTATATCAATGTTCTTATTTAATTTATCGGCCATTATATTAGATATGGGCCGATATATCGGATATCGGGGTTTTTTTGCCCCCAATATCGGTATCGGTCCCAAAAATCCCATATCGTTCGGGCTCTACTCTGAACATCCAAATGGGTCATATCTGATGACCATGAAAAGATGACACTATATTTTACACCAGTTATTTACATGTATTGATAGGATTCGTGGTTCAGAAGTTATTAAACATTGTAGACCAGTACTGTAGATGTGTTTGATCACTGGTGGCTTATGAGGCTTAAAATAATTTGTAAAGCAAAGTAAAATGAGTGTAAAAACACCTCGGTTGCATAGCCACAAGGAGATTTGCAGTAAAAGGAAGTGGGATGTGACTTAAAGGCTGAAGTTTGTCTTGGTATCAGGATCAGTTTAGATTAGGTTTAGGTATGTGAAGAGTTAAAGGTTAGAGCAGAATGGTGTTTGAGTGTCTATTTTGAGCTTCATCAGAGAGAGCAGGGCTTCACAGGGTTCCTCAGCTTCCACATCATTAGCCCAGCAGGCCACAGGACTCATTTCCTCCATTCATACTATTGTTGCATCTCCCCAGGGTTCTCCACCACTTTTTTCACTCTGTCCTCTCTACTCTTTCATACAGATCCCATTTTTTTATTGTACTTGTTTTACCCTGCACCTCTTCTTTGTGCACATTTTAGTACAGTGCAGTGAAAAGCTCATAATTAACTTACTGTCTTTCTTACGCTACCCTTTCCCTCCCTACATGTGCACACCTTGATGTTTGTTTTCATCAGAAAACCTCATTAATGTCTAGACTTTCTCAGTCTTGTTTTGCAGAGGTAGTGTGTGTTTTACAGAAAATAACCCAAGCCATAATAAAGTCGTAATGTGTTTTTTTTAACACATTATCCTGTCTTTCTTTCTTCATTTTAAAGAGTTCTGCATATGTAGGATGCACAGCTCTGATTGCTGGTTTAAGTGCAGGTATTTTGATGTTATGTTTGTGTGATCACATCAGTGCAGAGTACAGTTAAAGTTTACCGGTCTTGTGGATAATAATTTTGGATGTCTGCAGTGAGACGGGCAGTTGAGGGATTCATTGATCTATCTGTCTTCCTCACATCCACTTCCTCTGGTGCGCCCATTGTCTCTTAAATGTCAAAGTATCATGTTTTGGGCCACCATTGCTCAACACAGTCTCTCAGAAATTATGTAACTCAATTGCAAATCCAGTTGGGTAATAAAGGTAATGCTGCTTCCATTACAGTTGATGCACACACATCCACGGCCTTGACTGTTACTGTAAAGAACCATGTTTTTTCAACTAAGAATAAGGTCTAAGTGAGGTCAAAATGGCGGTTTTAAATATTAATACACATCTCGTCATTCTTTTTAATCAGAATCAGAATCATCTTTATTTTCTAAGTACATAAGCACATACAAGGGGTGATTTGCAGGTAGATGCTGTCTCTCTAGTAAATTCTAAATACAAGATATAAAAAGTGTAAGAATAGTAAAATAAGAAAACAGAAACTATGTACATCTAAACAGTTTAGTGCAATTTTTTGTGCTGTAGGGATATCAAGGGGTATTAATTACATTCTTGCAAACATTTCCTGTATTAAAATAAACCTCATAACTGTAGACTAAATGGTCATGGCTAGATGTTGCTAAGACAACTGTTTGGGGATGGTCCATTCTGTCCATTCTATTTATTTACAGGAATGAATAGGCAACAGGTGCTATAACTGTAGCATACATGATTTGAAAAATGAATTTTATTTCTGTTTTTGTCTTATATTGTGTAGTGAGAGAGTGAAGGATGTGTGGTGTCATTACTTTTTCAATATACTTGACTTTCAACATTTTGATTTGATGGTATTTGACACTGTCCATATTTCTGAAGACCAAAACTTTGTAGGAAATTCTCAGCAAGAAGTGACAAAATATGCAGTATTTTTTTCTCATTGTCTCAATTAGCCTCAAATAAATATGACCTTTTAATATAATAGCATAAAATTTAATTCACATAAAGGATTTCTATGTAGTATTGATATTCCAGATTCAGGACCAAAACCACCTACAAATCAACCCTATGTATCCACAGACTGTTTCAGTCACTGAATAAAGTATAAAGCTCATTGTTTACACACATCTGTATTATTGTATCATCAAATTTTCTTCTTCAAACTAAAACTCATAGTCACTTATTTTAACAGTCACTCAAAATAACAGTCTTCTAATCTTCACACGCTGCATCAGCTGATAGTTTACATTATAGCTCTGTTAGCTTAGTTCTGTTAGCTTAGCTCTGTTTTTAGATGAAAACAGCCACAGTAAAACCACAAATCACCTCTGTTTTCTGTACAGTTTCTGTTGTCAATAGTTGAAGTAAAGATCTGTTTGGAATCCAACAAACAAGGTCAGAACTGTCACAGTTTAGTCCGAACCATGGACAAACAAATGGTAACTTAGCAAAGATAAGAACATCCCATAATAATTTATACTTTCATAAGCCTCAGAATCAAACTCACCTGTGTATAAGAAACACTGACATTTCAGCATCAAACTCCATTCTCTACATTTAGAGCTGAGTCCAGAGGAGAAAACAACAACAGTGCTTCTAGTTTTTATCAGTGAGTCACTTTCACCAACTATTAAAGTTGTTTCCTAATGGTTCTCATCCCATCTGGTCACTTTCTGATGCATTTGTCAAAGGTCCCGTGGCGTTAGTTTTCCTTGCCATGGGAGTAGACCAGAGTCACTCACTAGTCCTTCTAGTGGTCACAGAAATCTCCCGGCCGGTCACTGGAAATACATTTACTTCATATCTGTACAATCCAATACATAGACATCTTTGGCAGAACTTCAGAACTCTTTATTCTAAACAATACTGAAAATTTAAGGTTATTTTCAATATTTGAAAGCAGAAATACATGTGATTTACATGTGAAACTTACAGGTGAGATGTTTTTCCCAAAATATGTTTTATCTTTTCTATGTTGAAATCAGTATGGTTTCAAAAGTAGTTATGTGGAATGTGCATCTAAACACAAACAATCCAACGGAAAAAGACCATTTTTTTTCCCCAAAGCTAAGTACACTTCTTCTATCAAGAGTGCAATTTATTCTCATTGCTTATGCGGTCATGACTCCAATCTTCACTGAAGAGGAAGGTGTAAAGGCCAAACGCTGCATGCTGAAATGTGGTTGGAAAAAAAAAGAAAGAAAGAAAGAAAAGAAAGGATGAAAAAGACTCACCAGAAATGTATTCAAATCAAAAGCTGACACGTCCTCTATTTCTTTTGTTTTGCTTTTTGTGTTGCCCGTGGTGGATGCTGTGTATTTGGCACTATCTTAATACTTTCTGACAGAGGGGTTTGTGTTTTTTTTAAAGCATATTTCCAGTGTCAGTCTGTTTTTTTAATAGCATATTTCAGCACTGCAAGACTAAAAAAGGCAGAATCAACAGGGGCTTTTTGTAGAAAACATAGATTGTGTGTTGCGCTGCATGAAAAACACAATATACTGAGTGGATGTTTAACTGTGGGCTGTATTATATGAGTTACCTAAAGCTATTTGTGATGGAAACCAGGCTGAGCAGAGTATTGAATGCCTAGAAATAAACGGAGTTGGAATTAGAAGTCAGTGGTTACTGATTAAATTTGGTCCAAGAACAGTAGATTGATTGTAGTGGAATCGTACAAATGTTTTCTCCTGCTTTGACTGCCCTGCTTTCTCATTGGCTTGGTTTGCTGCCAGAGATAGGAAATGGGCTCAAATGCCAGACGGTGCAGACGGTGAATGCAAGAGTCGGAGCGGAAAGGTAAGAGAGGGAGAGGCTATGACCTGGAGTAATCGCTCTACCACTTAATAACCATCATTATACTTTATGTACAGTTTATTTCTATATTAGTCAGCCGGAGAATTAAGCCAACTGTAAATGTTCTGCATGTTTTCACTGTAAGGCCCCCGAGCATTAAAGTGTCACAAACGTCACAGTTTTAGACGGGGGGACTGTAATGTCAGTCAGTGAGTTGGTCCAACACTCAGTCCAAAATGAAATATTATAATGTCAATTCAGTTTGCTGCTTTCCTGTGCATTCAGTTCAGTTTACTGGCTGACGAGATGACTGAGGTTATGTCCACAGTTTTAGTGTGAGAATGTAAAACCTGTACTGTGTTAACACTTAGCAACTACAGTATAACATCTAAGGTACAGGTCAGGTGATGTGTTTCAGGTCTGGCAGAATATTCAGATGTAGTTGAAACTTACAGTAAATGCTAGTGTGCACGTGGATCACTTTTAACTAGCTGAGTGCTTTTAATCACTGTCTTTGAAACAGGAACGATGGTTTGACATCCAGTTACTTTTACTTTCTCTGTGCAGCTTTGAAGCAGACTAAAGCATATATCTGCCCACAATCATGTACTGTTTTCTAATGCTTTAAACTGGTTTGTAGAAAAGCTACATCTGACATCAACACGTTAATTCATTTTTAACTTCTTACGTCTTCCCTTTTTCCCCATTTTTTTCTATTGTGAAGGCGCTGTGTCCGGCGTCGTCTTCATTAGCAATTCCCTCAAACATCTTCTTCTATCAAACTACTGATTTGATTCATCTCAAATTTTTATTTGTGGCTTCATTGGGACAATGTCTATGTTTGTTCATAGTTTTGAGAAATTTAGATTTTTGAATTTTTGATGAATTGTTTAAATATTAAAAATGTGTCTTTACTTATAATGGTCCATATTTTAATGGTTTATACCATGGAAATGGTTAGAGATATAAATATAGTTACTACTGAGCACTGATAGGAAGTCATATATGGACTTTGATTGAATTAGTTGAGTTCTCCTCCAGTGAAAGTACCACCCACTTCTATTGGGAGATTGATCTCCTGCCTCAACACCACAGGACTCTAACATAGAGACAGAACCTGACAACCTCACAAATTCAAGTTGTTATTGATTCTTTATAGAACATGTCGGTGAGATACAGGGACATTGGTTCTATTTTTTTGTTACTTCAACAGGAAGTGTATCCAGTTGCATTGGTATTTACAAAAGTGGAATTTCAGCGATTTAACACTGTGACTAGTTGTGTCA
Organism: Apogon talboti; assembly: GCA_037367365.1. Classification (NCBI taxonomy): domain Eukaryota; kingdom Metazoa; phylum Chordata; class Actinopteri; order Kurtiformes; family Apogonidae; genus Apogon; species Apogon talboti. The sequence continues at coordinate 5,168,088 of JAPQRQ010000026.1, read as the reverse complement.
TTTTCTGCTGCGTGTGATGGAGTTCTGATTTCCACTTACAGTATCCTATTTCTTATTTTATTACTGGTGACAGTAGCCTTACTGTGTAACATCCTATAATTCTGACATTATTACACTGAACATGAAAGTGAAGTTTAATTTGGACCAAGACCACCTTTTTTTTGTCAGAGCAGGCTGGATGTCTGGTGGAAATTCTGCACCAAATTAGGCAGGTCCAAAAGTATAATTTGAGTTACTAGCTCTTTCACTATTTCCATTTTCTGCAGCTTCACACTTTCTACACATTCTCTAATTCATCATAGAGCCAGTATTGTACCTTTTAATCCCTATTCATTTATCAGGAGTGGATTGGGTGTTTTATTTATGGGTTGTCTTTACATTTATTTTCTTAATGCAATTAATACTTTTTAGAGATATGCAGTTCTCTTGAAAACCACTTGTTTGCAGTATTACTCTTACCTCTTGCCAATATGTAGCGCTACTGTGAAAAGTGCAGTATAAATAGAATTTGATCTACTTTACATAATTTCTCTAAACATTCAGAGGGCACAGCCATCACACAGAAAGCAGATATGTAATTTGGTGAAAAATAAATACACATTTTTGGGCAGAAGACATGCACTGTATCGTTCTCAGATGTTAATAGGAAGAGAGACACAAATAGACGTGTAAAGAATGAAAGACAGGAGTGATAGAAACGTTAAAGATCTGTCTCCTCTCTCACCCCCACGCAGCTGAAAACCAATCATCACCTGAAGTGACTCACGTGTCACTCTTCATCTGTTCGACTGAGACTGAGGAGTTAAAAAAACATGCTGTTATCCTCATTTTGTTCAGAAAATGAGATCTGGAGCCTTTTGTCTTTGTGCTGTATGAACTCGTTCTGTTGAAGGCGTGCTGAGGCTTTTTGCTGCCACGTGCACATACTGCTAAACTTCAAAGAGTCATTCAACTAAAAAAAAAAAACATTCTCTGACAGAAAATGAGGTTTGCATGGAAAGAAAACAGCATCATGTCTGTGACTGTAATCTGATCAATGGTCCAGTTGCCGCCATGCAGAGATAGAAAGTAATTAAATATTGCAATTTTACTCAAACACAAACTGAAAGTATTTGTATTTGACCTGAATATATTCCATTTTTACTACTTCATTATTATCCTCCTCAACATCTTAGTCTTCTTGTCTGACAGATTTAATTCTTGGTCAAATGAGTTTTTCATGCCCTCCTTGTAAACCATGTATCTCCAAATATGAGTTGAATAAGGAACAAATAATTAATTTATAAATAATCACTCTTAAGTTTAACCCTTTAACCCCTGACGTATCTGTGGTGAGCGTTCTGTATGTATGATGTATTTTAAATATACCTAAAAATTCAACCATTTGCTCAATAGGAAATAATTCAAATCATGCTGATAGAATTCATTCATTGTTCTTTCCATAGACATCTGAGCATGCTCAGTGCCCCCCCCCAAAAAAAAACAAACAAACAAAAAAAAAAACAAAACAGAGCAGTGAGTGAGACAGACTCATTATAAAAACAGACAGTTTGGGCTTTTTTTTTAACATCGTTTGTCATTTTTTGTTTTTACTGTTGTTTGCAGTATTGTCATGTTTTTCCTTTTTTTATGGGGTTTTGACTGTGAAACTGCTTTTTGGAGTTCAACCAGGTGGCAAAAAGCAGCTGGACTGATTTAGAAAAAAAAGAGCCTAAAACTACTGGGCCAAAAACTAAAGGACCTAAATCCTTTTTCCTACTCTGATATCTTGAGTTTATGTTCATCTGTTGAATACGGAAAGACACAGTATTGTGTTTGGACTGAATAGAGGACGTTTAAAACAGGTGTTTCCTTCATTCATCCCATGACTTGGAACACTTTTATTTCATCATCAGTCCTGAGTAGACACTGTGTTGAACTAAGAGACTGAAAAAAGAATAATCAGCCGTCCTCTCACAGCTCCAGAGATGACATGTAAACACTGCTGTCAATTGTATTTACTTTGTCAAATCCAGTCCCCATCAGCACACGTTCCTTCACAGATGTAGCTTTGGACTTTTGAAGATCTGAGCTGTAGACTTTAGTCTATTTAGCGCAGAGCACAACCACACTGGATCTTTCAAGTCAAAGCTGTGATGATTAATTTTAATATAAAAACAGCAATAGATTGCACAGTGGTGCTGAAATGCCCTGCAGTGCAGCCTGTTGTTTCAGTTACAGCCTCATTAGAAAAATGTTTTATTAAAGCAGAGCATTTGTTGGGTCCCAGACTGAAGTATGTATGCATGTTGATGGGTTTGAATCTAAATCCTTCATCTCTCTGGAATACAGACACTACCTGCTCCTGATAGGGAAGCAAAGAAAACCGAATAATTCATGACACAGACACTGTGCAGATAACACGATAAACTCCTGCCTCCAGTGACAAAAAGAAGAGAATCACTCAGAGAAATAGGACTTCTTTGCAAAGAGCTACTTTCAAAGGTCACTGCCTCTTTTTAAAGCAAAGCTCAACATGTTGATTTATAACTCGATGCTTTTATGAAAACGAACGTCACGGACTGGTTGCTGCCAATGCCGCTGCGTCACATGATCACGCTTTGGCAACTCCAGAGCAGCACCTTGCTCTCACACAGACAAGTGATTTACAGTGAGAGACTCCTATTTCTTACAAATACAGTTTACGTTTCCTCCCGGCCTTGAGAATTATTGCGGAACAAATTAGCGGCTGGGGATCTGAGCGGCCAAGCCCTGCATACGCTGAGTGGTGCTCAGACTAAATGTTTGGTCCTGACTGATCGCTGCTGATCAGTGGGTGGCCTATAGGGGCTCTCAAACGTCTGAGCCTGGTTAGTCTTTGCTATATCATCTGTGTTTGTGGGGGTGTTTGGGGGTCCATTCTATGGACATCTGAAGTGAAAGCTTCTTTGATGCAGTCCCATGTTCATAGGGTTTGTGCATGTTTTATCTCTGTGGTATTCTCTGTTATAGAGCCTCACTGCCCAGGCTGGTAAACATGACTCACTGTACAGTTTACTGACATCATCTCATAGGATTTGTAAGCATTAAAGTCAAAACAAAAACAGTTGGCTCCTGCTGTATGGAGGCGGCCCGTGACCTCAGCTGCCCAACAGAGAGTTATTATCTTCTCCAACTGCAGAAGCTGTGAAAGACTTTATCCAAAGAAAACACAAGCTGTACTTTGGCAGGGATGGGCTGATTTTAACCCATAAAGACCCAGCACTACTTTTATGGTGGCTCACAAATGAATTTTTCTCTATATTTAATGTTTCTGAAGTGATTTACCACCATATTATTCTCTTTATTTTGTGTTTCTTCAGTAAAAATCAGGTTTTTTTATATATTTTATACACTGATCATATAGATGTTTATTAAAGCTCAGACTAAATTCAAAGGTTATTATATCAAAGACAGGTAAACCTAAAGAAAAAGTGACTTTTTCAGCAAAATATATTAATAATTGAATATAAACCCTGTCTCTCCATCCACTGTCATTGATTAAACTCCATGGGTTTTACTGGTGAATCAATGTTGTAGAAGATGACGGTGTTTCCATGGTAACTACGGAGCCCCTGAA
>JAPQRQ010000026.1:5138846-5159313 GCA_037367365.1 Apogon talboti | reverse complement strand
TATTTGTTGTTTGTTTGTTTACAAAGGTTTTCCAGTTATAAAGCAGATACACATACACGCATGCACACAGAGGTCACTTGGCTTTTAATGTATAGATTATAATTATGAGGTTATAATGTGGAACAGAGGAATATTACCATTATTAACAGTATGTATGTCTATGAACTCAAGTCTATTAAAAGTAGTGCATTTATGTTTGGATAAATATCCCATTATAATACAAGGAAGATTATTGCATAACTTATTGCACATGATTGACATTATACAGGGTTATTGCACATGTTTGGAAGTGCCTGCATGAGGATACATTGAGGAGGGAGGTGAAATTTTGAATTAAATGTTTCTGTGTGTGTGTTTCTGTAGTTTCCCACTAACGGCAGTAATCAGATCCACATCCCGGCCCTGAGCGTCGATGGACTGTCCACTCCAGTGGTCCTGTCTCCTGGACCCCAGAAACCCTGAGCCTCCTGCCCACCAGCGGAGCTCCTTGCTGGGCTCAGGTCTCACCTCGCTCTGCCCTGACATTCTGGAAGTCGGAGGATGTGAACTGTGAAACAACCCAGGTTGTGTTTAAGCTCCGCCTGCTGCCCGGTCGCTTCTGGAGGCATGATTGTTCATGGAGACCTGGTACTGGACTGCATTTTTACCAAGATGCCTCCAAAAAAAAAGCAGAAGATTTTAGACGAGCAGTGGGCAGGAAGACGTCCTCGGACATATCTTTCAGAGTCGGAGCTGCATTTAAACGCTCCAACAAGACGAGTTGCTGTAAAATCTGACACTTCTCTCGACTTGAACACAACACTGGACAAAAACAGAGGAAAAAAACTGCGTGCAAACTGGGAGGAACATTCGCCTTCTTTCACTGAGGCAGCATTTAACACCTTTAGATCAGGGGTGTCAAACATGAGGCTCGTGGGCCAAAACCGATCCGCCAAAGGTTCCAATCCGGCCCACAGGATGAATTTGCAAAGTGCAAAAATTACACTGAAGATATTAACAGTCAAGGCTGTTTAACTCGATTTAATTCAGGTTCCGCGTACAAAACAATGTGATCTCAAGTAAAATAATAACCTATAAATATTGACTCCAAATAGACTTCTTGGTTTAATGTGAAAATAATATTATTACATCATGCCTATAAATAATGACAACTCCAAATTTTTCTCTATGTTTTAGTGCAAAAAATAACATTAAAATATGAAAATATTTACATTCACAAACTATCTTTTAACAATAAAATGTGAATAACCTGAACAAATATGAACAACTAAAGAAAATTAAGTACAATTTTAACAATATTCTACCTGTTACTAAATGTTTTGTGCCTTTGTAGATCTGATCTATACAGCACATGTAGAAATGATAAGTTGAGGTATAATATTGTTAGACTTGCACTGCATTTTTTTTTTAGGTTATTCACATCTTTTTTGTTTGGATAGATTGTAAATATGAATATTCTCCTACTTTAATATTATTTTTTGCACTAAAACAAAGACACAAATTTGGAGTTATCATTATTTATAGGCTAATATGTTATTATTTTACCGGTCCAACCCATCTGAGATCATACTAGGCTGAATGTGTAACCTGGACTAAAATGAGTTTGACATTCCTGCTTTAGACAAATGCTGATAAAGCAGTGAAAAATGTGCATTTTTACTTTCTAATTATTCTTCACAGTTTATAACGAGCTGCAGACTGGAAGCAGAAATTTCACTGGAGAAATATTGCGTCTGTTTTCTATTGATCGACCGAATGATGGTAAAGGAAGCGATGGAGGTTCGTCTTAAAGCAGACATTTGGAGTTTGGATGTGAAGTTTGGCTCCTGCTCACGAATATTAATGAGGAAACCTCTGGATCTGGTCTTGAATCTTCCTCGTGGGAGGTTTTCGGGGTCTGTGTTCTAAAAGGTGGTATTTATTTCTGTTTCCTGTCCGGCGCACCTTCCTCTGCGTAGTCTTCAACAAACATGAGACTGTTTTTACGCCGTCGTTGTGGCTCATGACTGTACTGGGAGCACTGGTTTTCTCTCAATTTGAGTCTTTTTGAAAAAAACACAGACGACTTTTAGAGCCATTTGACGTTTGTTGCTTTGCTCTGATTGGCCACTTTAATCGGCCACGCCTTTCTCTCGTTATGCATGGCCTGTTATTGGATGGAAATCTCTCTCCTCAGCATCATTTGAATTGACCAATCACAGAAGAGGAGATGAGGCGCCGATTGGAGATTTTACAGCCACGTTTTTCTCTATAAACGTCTCCGTGTGTGACAGATTGTATATTTTCTTAAAGATTCTTGACATTTGAAGCCTTTTCTTCAGCACCTGGACACATTCCTCTTGGTTTAATGGGTTGAATTCATCATTTATTGATGGGTAAATGGTTATCAGTTCTGTTCTTCATTCCAGCTGTGGTCGATCAAGCCGTCGTTTTAGCTTCAAATTCATTGTTTGTCAATCTGCAGAGATGTTGCCACAAGTTGAAGGTGCTGAGTTTTCATCCTGTTGTTGATCTGTGACTGATCGGATCCATTTGACCTGAGCTCTGGTTTCCTATTACGACAGTGAACGATTATTCATCTACAGGTCGATTTGTCCACTCATACACTGTTGTTTCTTCTTAAAACCCCACAGATTTCCCACAGCCTCATGTCATGTGTGACCCAAACCAAAAAATTATTGGTTTATTTGATTATCAGTTGAACATTATGCTACTATAACCTGTAAAATGTGCACTTTCTTGCCTAAAAAGAATTTTAGTATAAAAATGATTCGGGTTCAAAACCCAAACTTGGTTCTTAGAACCGATAAGAAAATGGCCAGTACCAGGTACCCATGGAAAAAGTACATTTGAGTTCTGCTTATTGGTTTCTACTTGTACATATCTTTAAGAATCATATGTAGTGATCAGCAGGACATGTCTGTTCATATCAGCAGTTAGAATCACAATACTTTATTAATCCCAGGGGGAAATGATTGTGTGTTACAGTTGCTCCATTCAAGTATAATGAGAAGTAGCAGGAAAGAAATTATCAGTGCAACAAAAATCAATACGAAAAAAAATAGTTCTAAAGATACAAAAATATATGTAGCTCTGATACCAAATATACATATTAAAACATTATTAAAACACAATTAGAACAGCAATCTGTACAAATGTGTACCAGGCAATATATTATCGATATAATAATGAAACAAATATATATAAGTAAGCGCACATTTAGCATCAATGACTAATGGTAAAACAAAGATGAACAACAGTAAACTGACTAAAGTGTGACTTCACTTTTCAAAACAACACAACAAAAAGGCAAAGTGCAATGAGTGTGTGGAACTGATTATCTTTTCATTTCTTTTGTGGTGGTCTGGTGTAGGTTTGATTCATGCACTGATATTTGTTATTATAACACATTTTGACAAATTTCTAAATGTCCAACATCAACGGTGTCAAAGCCCTAAATTCATCTTATTTTGCTCTAGATGTGTGCAGCATGACCCAAACGGAGCCGCTAGTGCCTGATGAGTTGTGAGCTGTTTATCTGAGCTCAAGTCGAAAAGATGGAGGAGGTCTTAGTAGAAAGTACATGTGTTTTTAACCCTTTAGGTGCCGGAGTTTTTAAAAAATATATTCAATTTTAATATCAAGATTTCAAAAAGCTGTATGTAGGAAATGTTTGGAGATAAAGTCATACTGTAAATGACAACAATATGGGGTATGACCCAAAGTATATGATGGGAGTAAATTTACTCATCTAATTTGCATATTGTGACGTCACAGGGCGGCGGCCATATTGGATTGTGTAACTTATAGCAAAATTGAAGTTTTCTGAAGTTTTCTTTGTGTTTTTTTTTTTGTCATCTTATCCTTAAAATAAATGAACTTCAACATTAGTATAAAGTAAAATGCAGTAAGTTTAGTAGATTTTTATCCAAGCAGCAGAGTAAACAAATCTGTCCTTATCTATCCAAAGTAAAACTAAATCAACTTTACTTACTACACCAGCTCAGGACCACGCCTTTAAACTGGATTTTCTTCTTCACTTTGAATAGAAATATGTCCTGAAATGGTGTTAGGATTGAAGGGGCACGTGTCTGCCATCTATTGGTGGGAGGTGGTAACAAGATTTGGAAACTATTTTGAGCTATGGTCTGTTTCAGTCAGTTATGTTGATTGCAATAATGCAACTTTGGCACTTAAAAGGGTTATCTTGGCCTTAAAGGAAATTTAAACCCGCACTGATATGGCAGCATTTCAGAGTCGAGGCTGGCAGAAGAGGTGGAGCCCACAAATGTAAATACTGTAGGAAAAAACACAGTGGTTCTTTATCGTCTATCGTACTTATTGGCAGCTGTCGAACCACAGTAGAGGTGCATTACTGTTATCAAGTGGACTGGAGTTACTACCCTCCAGTTCATGGACTCTGACGCTTCATTACATTTCACTTTTACCTCGTAGTAAAAGTCTAAACCTGGTCTTCAGATGTTTACACTGGCTTAACTCTACCTGTGGACAAGGTGTAAATGTGTTCATAGTGTCTGAGATGATGGACGACCAGAGGGTAGAGGATAATCAATCATGGATGCTAATGTTCAGAAACGTTAAAAAAAGCAAAAACGCATTGCAAGTATACTTTAATTAATAGAGCTGTTACATACCTATAAGCAATGAAATCTAAACATTTGACCACTTTTCTGGACTCAATGAGCAGAACCAGAAGAAAAAAAAAGATTCCCAGCCATAATTATTAATTCTGAAAGTGGTTGCATTATGAGTCCTTATTAATGATTTTTCTTGAAAGGTTCCAGTCAATAAACGTATCATACTGTGAATGTAATGTAAAACAAAAAACAGCACAAAGGTCTGGAAACAACTTGTGGCGACATCAAAACCTGCAGAAAAGCCAAAAACCACCTGCATATTCCATATTTATTTTTCATTCACAAACACCAAACTTTTTGTTTCCAACATTTTTCCCCCTGAAAATCCAAAGTGAGGCTGAAGCCGTCGGAGACATTTGTGATTCCTCTAAACAGACTGTTGTAGTTGTTGTTGTTGCTGCTGGGTTTTTTTTGCTGTTTTTCGATGCTATCAGAGCTCCGCGGTCGCCACGGCGACCTGACCTGACTGTTGCTCACCTGCAGGTTGCTGCTGCTGCTGTCGTCGTTGTCGTTGTTGTTGTTGTTGTTGCCATGCGGAGTAGCTGACGCTCCTCGTTGTGATGATGCCGTTGACGTGTTTATATGCTTCACACACACACACACACACACACACACACAGTTTCTCTGTTTGCGAGGACCAGTTAACCCTTACTTATACACTACAGACTGGCCTCACAAGTCGACAAAAACACACAACTGAACCGTCAGGAACTGAATGATGCTGAGAACAGCCGTCATTAATCTACAGGTTCATTTATTGTTTTGTTTTCCAGGAAATCACAACAAAAAGTCACGTTTTAAAGCAGGGGTGTCAAACTTGTGACCCACGAGCCAAAACCGGCCCGCCAGAGGGTCCAGTCTGGCCCATAGGATGAATTTGTGAAATGCAAAAATTACATTGAAGATATTAACGTTCATTGATGTTCAAGTCATTTTAGTTCAGGTTCCACATACAGACCAATGTGATCTTAAGTGAAATAATAACCTATAAATGACAGCACCAAATTTTTCTCTTTGTTTTAGTCTGAAAAGGTAAAATTACCTGAAAATGTTTTCATTTACACACTATCCTCTCACAAAAAATGTGAATAACCTGAACAAATATGAACAACCTGATCTGTCTTAAATCAACTAAGTGCAATTTTCCCAATATTCTGCCTGTTACTAAATGTTTTATACATTTGTAGATCCACTGTGATCTGTCAGTTGTAACATACATTCGTGAATTTGAAGGCATAATATTGTTAAAATTGCACTTATTTTTCTTAAGAAATTTCAGGTTCATCTTATTTACATTGTTTTTTTAAGGATACTTTGTAGACGTAAACATCTTCATAATGTAATTTTACTGTTTTCACACTAAAAGATAGAGAAAAGTTTGGAATTGTCATTATTTTTCAGTTATTATGATGTCATTGTACTAGTCTGGTCCGTTTGAGATCATATTGGGATGAATGTGGTTTGACAGCCCTGTTTTAAAGGGTTAGTTTGGAGTTTATAAAATGTATGTGTAGTTTTAGCCACAGTAGACGATATACACGACAGCAACTAAAATAAAGCCTATTCACTCTGGATCAGTACGTCACACAACTCCTCTCTAAAAACTCAAAACTAATCCTTTTATATTAATTACAACTCCCAACAGTACATGCTTTTTTTGTATTTCTCGTGGCTCATTTTATTGATATGATCAGAAAAGTCAGAAAATTTTCTGAGATCCAAGAAGCTGCAAACTCCACAACTTTGCCTTTTTGCTTAAAAATGACGAAAACTGTTAAATTATTACTAAAATAGTTTATAGTAGGACTGTAGGTAATATTTATTTTCACAAAGGATTGATCACCTTATCAAAAAAATGACTGTTTATGGCTGTTACTTCTCCACTCACTGATTTTTCTGAACTGATTTGTTATTTAATTAGAAAGTTGGTTTAATTTCTGTATATGTTTTAGTTTAAAGCATCAAATCTTATTACTAAAATCATGTCCTGTAGAGCTGCAGGTATCCATAAGTCCAGAGCCAAGGATATTTATGTGCTTCATGTTATTCAGCCAGAAAATCAATGAATGTAGGACAGAGTGTGAAATTCTCACATCTGAGAAGCTGTTACCTGCACAATTTTTGATGCTTTGCCTTAAAAAAAATCACCAAAATAATGTATTTGTTGTTTTTTATTAAAATACTTCCCAGTAAAGATGGAACTTATACTTGTTCCAGTGAATGATTGATCACTTTGTACAAAAGATGTTACAATAACCATTTTTTCTGTTATTTTCAGTAGCGAATATTGATCTTAAAATCTTAATGTTATTTAAACAGAAAACTGAATGTTTATTTTATTTTTCAGTACAAAGCACAAAATCGTCACATTAGAGAAGCTGCAATTTACATAGTGTTATCTTAAAGTTTAACTTTTTTAATTAATTTTTTTATAAGTTATTTCCAAAGTGATTGAACACTTTGTCCAAAAATAACCAGCCACGGATATTTATTTAGACTAGACAGATATCACTGTATAATTTAGATCAAAGCATTAGAACAAATGCAAAAATCATTTATAAATTAACACTTTTCCAGATAAGTTGGTCAACTCATCTGTTAATGATAAGATGACTTTAATGTTTCGATACCGTCTGAGCTCCGCCTCTCTTCAGTTCCTGACGGTGTGATTTCCCAGCCTCAGCAGTGACGTGAACGCAGCACCAAGCCATCGTGTTCGACTGTTCTCTATTTTACAGCATGACTCTATTTTTCTATCAGAGACCACGTGGTTTATATTGTGTACGATGTTAAAAGAGCGACGAAGCCTTAAAGATTTTCGCGCTGCAGCAGAACAAAGATGCGTCTTTGATGTTTTTCAGAAGTAATCCACAGTTTTGCATCTTTCAGAGCATGACTATTTAAAAAAAGCCATTTGTAGAAGTTTGTGCGCTGACCATCGAGCTTTGGACGAAGGTTTGAATCCGACATCTCTAAGCTAATGTTTCTCTCACCAGCAGAACATAAAGAATGTTTTTATATTGATTAGCAAGAGCATTGCATTCTGGGTACTATCCAGGCTTCTTCTGTTGTTTTACCAACAGGTTGATTCAGTCTGCAGGAAGTGCACTGTAAAAAAAAAAAAAAAAAAAAGTGCCACTTTGAACAGCAGGTTTATTTTATTGTAATCTGATTACAAACCAGGTCCGGTTAATCCAGCAGAGTCCTGGTCCTGGATCTCCTCAAGGCTGCGTTCAGATCTAATCTGACTCTATTAAATCAGGTCTAGTCTCAGACCAGGTCCTTGTGTTTCCACAAACAACTGACTGTTGAGCAGGAAAACTGGTTCCTGCACTTTGCTGGTCCAGAACCAGGGTTCTGGGGGCGGGTTTGCTATGATCAACCAGACCAACAAAGAAACAAAAACAAGATAAAGGGTCACAAAACTGTCTGACACAAAGTATGGAAAAATTAAATCTTCTCAGGACCCGAACTATGGAACAAATAGATAATGAAATGCCATAAAATTAGCAATTTTCTAACTTTAAAGCGCATTGTCAGTCTAGATTTAAGAGAACACACAGCATCAGAGCACAACGGATCAGCAAAGTAGGAACCAGTCTGCTTGAATTAGAGAAAATAGGGAAAATATTAGTGAACATATGTCAAATCCTCATGAACAGGACATCTTACAGCTGTAGACATGACGTGTTCCAATATTTATGTCCATATAGTTTAGAAACATCAATATTTCCTTAAAGTTTAATGGAAGATTTTTCTTCCTCGGTGAGATGTGAAGAAAGTAGATGGTTAGTTGTGGTAGAAAATTATTATTTACAGTCAGAGCACGAAACATGTTTTAGAAATTTAGAGGTAGAACATTTAAAATCATAGTCATGGATAAAAAAAAAACAAAATCAATGTTGAGAGAAATTAAGTAAAAACCATCTCTGAGGCATTTTGGAAACAAAGATAACAATTTAAACCAAACTAACCAATGCAATGATATTTATCCCAATATAAAACTATATTATGACATTAGTCATTGTTTTGTATCCCAGACCCCTGTTAGAAAAGAAACACCTGAATTCAATGTGTCCACATACTTTTGTCCATATAGTCTATAAACTACTTAATGCAATAAGAACACCTGTTTGGGAAAGGTGGTGTTAGATCATTCACATTTAGATTCCAATGTAAACTCTAAAATCCAAAGACCCAGCTTTTAATTGACTGGTTTTTATTTGAGAAAATGCAGTAAACTGGACTCTGTAATGAGTGATTTCAGACAGAGTATAATCAACAATAAAAACCACTCCGTTCTGTGTGAATCACTCGGCCACTGTTAAAACGACGCAATATGTTGCCTAAATGTAAATCTAAAAATCCTTTCTTTTTTTGTAGAAAGTAAACATTGCATTCTACAGAAGTTCTTTTTTCCTCCAGATTTCTTCTGATCACAGCCTTTATGCTCAAAGTGAATCATGAAATCCTCAAGTTACAGCCGAACAGAAGAATCAGTCATTTCTACAATAAAGACATTCTGTCTGTGATCGTAAATACAGCATCTAATACAGTCAGTCTTTTAAAGCTGCTCTAATCGGTAAATCGGTTGATAAACTTTAGAAAACCACTTTATTTGTAATTTTTTGAGTTTTGCTGCCCCCTAGTGTTAGCATGTTTACATACAGAGCTGTTTACCTTCATATATATACAGTATAATCAGCTGGATGTTTAACTTGACTCCAAACACATTTATTTACAGATTTATTACCAGGTATTGGTGATTGGATTGGATTAGATTAGCATCTGTTAAATAGATGACTCAAAGTGAAAATAATCCCTCTTTCTAATGAACCTACAGTTCATTTATCGTGACTAAAAACCTGCTGTTCAGCTTCTGTTGACTCTAATCTCTGTTTAAAAAAAAAAGGAAAAAAGTGGCACTTATTTTTGTACTTCCTCTGCTTTCGCTCCCGTCGACATAATCGCAGTTTGTTCTTCTTCTTCAGATTATTTAGAGGTAAATGTTTGTGAAATCCTCTGAGGGAAACATCTGTTTTTATCCAGAGCTGTCTGTCTGAAACCACGCCCACATTTAATCAGATGTATGTTTTGTATTGTCACAAACTTGTCTTTCCTACATTTCCCATGATGCTCTGCAGTGGTGTTGACCTCAGACAGGTGTCTCTGGAGGCAGATGATTGACACGTTTCCCTTCTTATAAGAGCTATCTTGTAATTGTAATCCATCTTTTCTATATCAGCGGGATGTTTGTGTATATAGACAGATAAATAACTATAATGTCAAATTATATATTCTCTACGTGTGTCGGCTGTCAGTCGTCTCCCGACCGATGGCGGATGGGTTTTTCTGACTGACGTGTCGTTTCTGTCAGGTCCTGCGTGGCCCCGCCCCTGCTCGGCCCTCATTGGCTGGTTTATTGATGTAAAGGGGCGGGGCCTGCCTTTATTTTTCTGAGACAGAAAACACGTTCTACATGAATTTACTGGAAAAACAACTAAAAGAAAAGCTATTTTTTATGGACATGACTTTAGTTTTTGTTGGTGTAAATGTTCTTCAGATGATTCCTTTTGTTTTCTACGAGCTAACACACAAACACATACACAGATGATGTAATAAAACTATTTTGTTCTGTACAGTCGGTCTCATCTCTGACTCAACTCTAGAACCGCAAACGTATTTAAAGGCTTTATATGTAGTATTGATGTATCAGACTCTGACCACCAGGGGTCAGTCTGGTACCAGAACACACTTAGGACCAGAACCACCAACGAACCAACACTTTATTGTATAAATCTCATTGTTTACACACATCTTTATTATGGTATCAAGTTTTCTTCTTCAAACTAAAACTCATAGACGCTTATTTTAACAGTTTTATAATCTTGTTGACTGATAGTTTACATTATAGCTCTGTTAGCTTAGCTCTGTTTTTAGACACAAAACAGCCACAGTAAAACCATTAATCACCTCTGTTTACTGTTGGTTTGTGTTGTCAGTAGATGAACTAAAGATCTGTTTGGAATCTGACAAAAAAGGTCAGAACTGTCACAGTTTAGTCTGAACCGTGGATCAACAAATCGTCCATTTTTATAGGTAGTTGGTCTCACTCACTGTTTTGTCTCAGTCCCTGCCCCTGCACTGAGCATGCTCAGATGTCTATGGAAAGACAAAGGTCCATTCTATCAACACATTTAAAAAGTTTTTCTATTGAGCTAACTGTTGAATTCTTGTGAATATTTAAAATAAATCATACATTCAAAACGCTCACCACAGACACATCAGGGGTTAAAGGGTTAATGATGAAAAAACAAAAACAGCCATTAAGGCTTTGTAATTAAAACTAAAAATGTATAGAACATTCTTTAACAAACAAAAAATGCTTTACAATAGACACAAATTAACCTCAGAGGAAAACATCAGATATTTTTTAGATTTTTATTCTCATTTTTTCTTTAAGTTTAGGGAAATGCATCAAATTTCAACCTAAAAAATGTCACCATTGTGTTTTTTATTTATACCCATTGGGTCAAATATGACTATATCAGAATGTAACGGTGATGAGGACGTTAAATCTGTTCCAGACTCAGACTCAGTAGATGACGCTGACGTTTAACTCTGACTCATCAGCTGTAAAAGACAAAGAAACACGATCTGAAACATGACAGTCTACAGTAACAAGACATTTACACACTAATGAAAACATCATTATTATCACAGATCCTCCTAAAGCGGACACTCGTGTTTTAAGAATTTATTACAAGCAGCTGGTGTGTAGTTCAGGGAACCTGGGACAGATTAATCACATTGTTTACCAAGCTTAAAACCTCCCACAACGCAGTAAAGTATGTTTTGTTTGTTGTTTGTCGATGTCAGTGTCCCACCTTCTGCATCCTCCCTCCCCCAACACACACACGCACACACACACACGCACACACACAGACCTGATGGGAGTTAATATTTACTTCAGTGTTAATCCAAACTAAGCTGGATTTAAAAGCAGCAGGATTGTTTTCACTCAGCGGGACACACACAGTACAGGCTGACATACATTCACCAAAAAAACACAAGAAAAACGGGATTGTGGGAGAGTTTGAGTAAACAGGAAGTAACGAGGATCAGTGGTTTGACCGCGATGGGTTTAAAGACCTGATTTTTGAGCTGAAATTGTATGATACTGAGGGTAATGGTGAGATTTTTACAGAAATAATACAAATCTGTCAAAATAACATAATAACAACATCAATAATAATAATAATAATAATAATGATAATAATGCAATTTATTTCTGAAACTTTGACAAAACACCAGTTTAGATCAAGACTGTTTTGATTTTAACCCTTAAAGACCTAAAACTACATGATGTTTTCTTCATATTTAACCTTTAGTAAGTGATTCATCTCCATTTATTATATATTATTGTTTGTGTTTTCCAGTGAAAGTCAAGTATTTTCCCATATTTATTTTACTGACCATATGGATGTTCATAAAAGTTCAGAGTAAATTCAACGGTTATTTTATCAAAACACAGAAAACTGAAGAAAACGTGACCTTTCCTGTAAAATTTATCATTAAATGAACATAAAATAAACATCTCCATCCACTGTCATTGATCAAATTCAAAACTAATAATGTAGGAGTGATGGGTTTCTGTTTGGTTTTTTACCTATTTATTTTACACAGAACCTAATTATTTTACCTGCTTTTATTCAGATTTTTCTAGTAGTGCATTTCGTTGTACTTGTTACAATGAGAATATAGCTGCTGTATTCTATTCTATTTTATTCTATTCTATTCTATAATAATAATAATAATAATAATGACATAATCATGTTGAAACTTAAAAATTAACACAAATAATGAAATGACAAATAATCTTTTACTATTAAAGTTTGCTCTGTTTTTGTTTGGTTTTATAGATGTTTTGTTCTAGAATTGAATCAAAAACTCATTTAGTTTGTTTTATTTCGTGAATGTGGCGTGAATTCAACTTTACTTTGTGTAAATGTCATCTGTCACAGCTCCACGTCATCGTCTCATCGTCTTCATCATCATGTTTTTGTAGTTTTTGTCTTCATCATCTTCATCCTCCTCTGTGTGTGTTCACCATAGAGCCTCTTCCTCATAAACAGTGTTACATCATCCTCGTCCTCAGTCCCAGCCTTCGTCTTCTTCCCCCCAGTCGCCTCATCCTTGTCTTCATCATCATCTCTGACAGTAAAACACTGACTCACACGAACATTAACAACATCACATCATCTCGGCTCAACTTACACTGTTTCATCACTGGACTCACTACAGGACACACCTCCTCCTCATCCTCCACCTCCTCATCCTCCTCCTCATCCTCCACCTTCTCTTCATTCTCCTCCTCATCCTCTCCTCCTCTTCGTCGTCCTCCTCCTCCTCGTTCTCCTCCTCCTCGTTCTCCTCCTCGTTCTCCTCCTCCTTTTCTTCCTCTTCTTTCTCCTCCTCTTCCTCCTCCTCTTCTTCTTCCTCCTCCTCCTCCTCCTCCTCTTCGTCTTTCTCCTCTTTCTCTTTCTCCTCCTCCTCTTCTTCCTCCTCCTCCTTCTCCTCTTCCTCCTCCTCCTCCTGGTCTGTACTTTTCCTCGGGGGTCTCCAGAGTCTCTCCCGTGTGTCACATGATGCGTCACATGATGCAAACACTGATCTGAAGTGACTGATCAGCAGGATTCCTCGTCATCCCCTGATTCAGCTGAGATTCATCTGATTCTCCTTTCAGGACGTAAATATGAAAAATAGATAAATTTATATGTTTGATGTGTTTACTGAACCAAAGCATCCACTGGAGGTTCAGAAGTAGAACTGATTTATTAACTGCACATTAAAGAGAGCACAGTTTTGTTTGGAATGTTATTAAAACATCTGATAAAATGTCACTAAAAAAACCTCAGCTTTATTCATCCCTCAGCAAAATGATTTACATGACTATTGTTGTTAATAATGACTTTTTCAGGTGAATTACCACATTTAGAAGTCTTCACATGTCATTTTTTCATTTCCAGTTTTCCTAAAACAATAAAAACTAAAGTCTGACTGACTGATTTAGTTTGATGTTTACTTGATTGACAAAAATATAAACATTCTCCAAGTTTTCACTCACCAACTTCAACGTATACTGTAGATATAATATAGCTGTTACTTTACCTTTTATAGTACTTTATTGTGCACAACTTTATTATTATTTGTACATGATTACACTTTTTAGTCATTTGTTGCACTTTTACTTGTTCTTTCTTCTTGCTGTTTATAAGACTTAGGTTTGTCATTAATCTTATACAATAGATAGATAGATAGATAGATAGATAGATAGATAGATAGATAGATAGATAGATAGATAGATAGATAGATAGATAGATCTACATACATACATACATAACTGAAAAATGCATAATGCAGAGAATAATATAATAGATTGTAAGAAATTACTTTGGAAGTTGCCACAAAACTAGTTCTAGGTCTTTAAGGTTTAATATTGCTCAAATATATCTGTTTCTAGTTGTAATGTTTTCATCCAAAGCTTCAGACTTTAACAAAAGAAGCCACGGTTTGTCTCTAGTTTTATCCCCAAAGTAAATGTTTTAACTCTACGTTTTATGTAACTGTGTCATCGCTCACCAGTAAAACCCATGGAGTTTGACAAATGACAGTCACTGTAGATGACTGTTGTGTTCTATTAGTGATGTATTCTGTTTAAAAACTTTCTTCAGTTTTCTTTGTCTTGATACAATAACCTTTGAATTTACTCTGAGTTTTTATGAATACCTACATGATCAGTAAATTCAATATAAGAAATATCTGATTTTCACTGAAAAATGCAAAAGTAAAACAGTGACATATCACTCAAGAAAAGTTTGATGTAGAAAAACATTCAACTGGAAGTCTGTATGTCACCACAAAGATAATTTTGGGTCTTTAAAGGGTTTATATATATATATATATATATAAAACCAATAATATATAGTTTGTTTTTTATTTCAATTTATGACCCAAGTATGGTGTTGTGTTCTTTATAGTACTGAAATTTTATTAAAATTATCTGACAAAATCACTACCATCATCTTTTTTCCAGTAAACAGCCGTATTTGTGTACAACAGTATAATATGTAACTATCAGAACCTGTTGTGTCCTACATTGGTCCCTGTCCCTGAACGCCCCGTGACTGTCAGGTCGTCTCTGATTCCGGTTTTACAGCGAAACAAACATGATCTAAAGTTAAAGTCTGCCTTATTTGTGCTGATCTGACAGAAGAGTTTGTGTTTTTTTATTATTGTAAATGTTTTAACTTTAAATGCAGAGTAATTGGCAGTATTTGTTCAGAAACAGACTGAGGCAGAGTGATGAAGATATGAAGTAGAAACATCCTCAGTCATCTGGAGAATCTGGAGCATTACGTCATGTCGACTGGACCCCCCCTCAACCCCCATCCGCAGCATCCGGCCTCTGATTGGCCCGTCCCCGGTGGCCTACAATCCCATTGGCGGATGCGGAGTCAGCTGCCGCGGACCTGACGGAGGACAGGATGGAGAGGGAGGGATGCTTCGGATAAAAGCGGCAGCAGCAGCAGGACCCAGTCCGCCTTCATCCGGATAAGAAAGACCCGAACGAACCGCCGCAGACCCCCCCCTCCTCCTCCTGCCCCCCATCCACACAGACACTCACCCTCCGGCTCCTCCATCCGGACCCCTCCGGCCTCAGCCTGAGTCCCGGCCCGGTTTTGACGCTCTCTGCCCGGATCTGTGAGCCCGCGTGTCCCGGCCTGTCGGAGCGGAGCAGGAGGAGCTGCAGCCGGAGGAGCAAGGTGAGAACATGGGCGTCTGTCCTCCAGCAGCGCGGGGCTACCATTAAACACAACACTCACAGCGGATTTTTACACAAAATCAAACTTTACATTGAGATTGAACAGGAAATAATAACACATTTAAGCTGTAAAATGATTATTATAGCAAAAAATCACACAAAGTTTCAACAGCAAAGAGACAACAGTCATTAAATGAATATTTCAGGTGATTTATTGCAGCCCAAAATAATCCACACCTACTGCAGTTCTAAATATAAACCAGACTCACTTATTATTGATGATTTTTAGTGATTTCATATCTTTTACTAAGTTCTGAATCAAATAATTTCTATATTTTGGACTCAAGTCAATAATTAATTTTTCCAGATTGATAAAACTATTTATAATCATAGAATAAATTAAGATGTATTTTATTAAAGATACAGTATGCAAGTTCTTTATAAAGTCATAGTAGTAGCTGATGTAGCAGTTGCATTGTATTATGGGAGTTGTTGTTTGTTACCAATGTTTATATTGACAGAAATCATATTTACAGATGCGTTTGAATCATATGATGTTTACCATGCGTACATGGTTATTTTTGTTGTGTTATTTCGTTGCAATGAAATAAACAAAAATAACGGTATTGTTAGCTATATAAAACCAGCTGTTACGTTGAATAAAAATGCAGATTTCGATTAATTTTAGCATAAGTCGATACAATATAGAACATAGACATAGTCGTTTTTAGATATTTTAACACAGAAATTATACATGTTATAGCTTTACTTGATTACAGTCTCTTTTATTTAATTAATCATCATAAATGCAGGTGTTAAAGGTTAAATTAACCCTGCGGTATCTCACCCATAGAGGTCCTTCTAACCACCTAAAGCATGTAATCTGTGGAGTGCTGTAATAATGTCAAAATGTTTTTCAAACAGTTTGTTTTAAACTTTTTTAAAAAATTTTTGTATTTCATCAACTTGAGCTGTAAACAAAAACACCAAATGCTCACTAACTGTTATATAGTTAACTCTGTAAATGCCATGTTTTTAATGTAAACAAACCATATTTTTTGATACAATTTTGTTTGGCTTTTTTATAATACTGCATAAAATTGGAGTACTTGTTTTTCTGTTTTTGCATCCTGGCTTACGTCAATGATTAACAGTGACATTGGTTGATATACATTATTATTTTTGAGCTAGGTCAAATGTTAACTGCTAAAATGTGTCATTGTGTGCATTTTTTACTCACTTTGAAGAAGGGTGTTAGCGCAGGAATTTTCTATTGGTTACAATGTGCTGATTTAAGTGGATGGGTCAGACTTTAGAAAGGTTAAAGGTTCAATGTGTAACTTTTGCATGTGTTTTTGTGACATTTGTGTTGTGTTGTCTGAGCTGGTTATTTGTTAACATTAGCTGAATGTGCAGTTTTATTTGAGTAAACATGAGGATTGGACTGACCTCTACATAGAAATCAGTGAACAAAATGTTAGCATGGATGTAGTTTGAACGACCAAAATTAAAAAGCACAATCTTATGTAGTTCCAACTGTCTGGACCAGCGGGTTTTTATAAAGTTACATTGCTGCGTTTTGCAAGTTGCATTTTTGTCTGATTTTGGGTCTGATGTAGGTTGTTTGTTTACGGGGAGTTGCTATCTTTATATATTTATCTCTATGAGACAGTGCATCATTCTATCTGTCCTCGATATGTTAAAAACCACAGTGTCTTGGGCTCGTTTTGACTGAATGTCCTCAAACGTAGCACAAATATTCACTCTATCACTAGCATGAACTGAAAAGATGTTGGTGGTCATAGTCAGAGGTCAAGGTGATTTCATATCTGTCCTCTCTCTAGAACAGTATCACGTTAGCTTGAGTCATTGAATCAGACCATGGACTGTACAAACAACGAACGTCATGACAACACTTAGAATTTAATACCAAAACATATAGATCTCCCCCTGGTGGCCAACTGAAGTATCGCTCATAAATCCTGCCTCCTCCATGTTATTCAGTAGAATTATTTCACATTCGTGTTACGTCACATCCCTCTGATTGGGTTGTTTTTAGTAAGCGATTTGATATTATTGAAATAGATGATTGACAGTTGTAATGACCAGTCGTAGTCCTGAATTTAGCAGAAATCCACCAGAGAACCAATCAGGTGTCCAGATGGCAAATGTGGTGTCCTTATGTCTCGACTATCAGCAACACGGCAGCTACATTTTTACACAAAGAAACAGCTATTAAAAGTTGCTTTGTTACCCTTTTTTTACTCCCAGACTACCGATCTGTATCCACACTGAAGCATTTTTACTTAAATGATTAAACTTAGCGTCCACATTCCTATGCGTCTGTGTTAGTCATTGACTTTCCTTTAGTTTGTAAACTCTAACGTGGATAAAATGGACACTTTTAGAAACAATGACGCAAACACCTTCTCTGCCAACAACTAGATACTTGTCTCTGATTTGTCAATCCCTTGTCACATGACCCTTTTCCAAAGAAAACACCATGAGCAGTTGTTAATTCAACATGACACTGAGTTACAGCTGATTCTGTCTTCCATGTCGTGTTTTTTTTAATTAAGATACTACTGACATTCACAGCAGGTGAGCTGTTATTCCAGTGGAATTATGGTATGAATATACAGTTCTGTGTAAAAAGTCTCAGTCCAATGTTCTGTTTGTTGGTTGATTAAAGTTCTAATGTCCACACATATGTATTTGTCTCTGTATTTAAATCCAATCTGATATATGTGAAGTATAAAGAGCAGGAAAAACTAAAGTTTCAGGGTAAAAACAGCTTCTATAAACCAAAGTGGTCGTATTTATGTGACCTCCCTTTGTATTAACATGTCTTTAACCCTTTAGTTCAGACAATGTGAGAACAAACTGAACAAAAATAAGAAAAATTAGCCGCAAATTAGAAAAAAAAAAATTAACATGGAGGAAAAATTAATAGAAAACATCAACAAAATGAACAAATTGATAATAAAATGAATTAAATAATCAATAAAAAGAAGAAAATATTCAACAAATTGAACAAAAATTAACAAAATAATCGGGTTTCATTCAACAGCTTCTAGTGGTCGTATTTAGTGTGACCTCCCTTTGCACTTGACATGTCTTTAACCCTTTAGTTCAGACAATATGAGATTTATGGCATTAATTTCATAATGTTTTATACCAGGTTTCATTCAACACGTCAGATGAGGTCACAGTAAATAGTGACTTTAACCTTTACAACACATTTAGTTCAGTTTTTTGTGTCTTTTAAGACTGTGCACAGATTTCCTGTATTTTATTGTTGTATCTTAAGAAAAAAGAATGAAATATAAATATGTCTGATCATTTCAACCCTGAAAAACAACAAAGATAAAGGTGGAATTAGGCTTTTGCACAGGACTGTATATTATTTATTATAGGATGCAGGTTATGTACCGTTGTGTGGACTGAGTATGATCATTTTAATTCTCTTGTTCAATATTTTCCATCATGCAATAGGAGTTTATTCACATTATTTTTTGTACCAGGCCTTTATTTGGGGGTCAGCATTTCTAAGAGATCCAGCTTTGATTGACTCGTGGTTTTTATTAGAAGAAATACAGTCATCACAAACCAATAATGTGATAAAAACTAAAACAGAATGAAAATAAAGTGAAAAAAATACCATAAATAATCAACATGAAACTAATCACAGTCACTTTTACAAATACTGACACTGTCTAAAGGGTTCCTCTTCCTCCCGATCGTCCTCTTCCTCTTCTTCTTTCTTACATAATAATGTTTCTCAAACTTTCCGAGTAAAGTAGGTCAGAGTGGAACGCCGTCGACTTTCCAGATTCAGATGGTTTCCACGGTAACAAAAGCTCAGCCTTATGTAATCACTTATTTGATCTTTTCTTCACCTCCTCAACTTTTAATTAACCTCCTCTTGTTTTTAACCGTTGCATCGCCGGGTCTCAGCCAGAAACGCTCACATCGGCAACGATTGGAACACATCTTTACATCGACTCGGAGCACAAATCTGCAGCAGGAGACAAAGAGAACTGAAACCGTCAGAGAAATAATCAATCAGCTGATGGTCAGTGGCCATTTTCCACAGCCTCCAAATCTGAATACTCTTAAGTTTGGGGTAAAATAAGACCTCTACAGATGCAATAAAAGCCTTTAATTATAACTACTATTAAAGCATTTATTATTCATTCACCCTTTAAATTATTGTAATGTACAATATTATCAATGTATGTCTTAATTTATTAAAAGTACTGTAGCATCAGATATGTAAGAGATTGTTTCTCTTATGTTTTGTTGCTTTTTAAGTTAAATGAATGTGGTTAAGGTTTAGATCTGATTATTGTACATTAAAAGTAGCCTTAAAATATTTACTTTGGGTTAAAACTGGAGACTAACAGTGGCTTCTTTTGTTAAAGACTGAAGCTTTGGATGAAAACGTTACAACTAGGAACAGAAATATTAGTGTACATTAAACCTTAAAGACCTACAACTAGTTTTGTGGTAATTTCCAAATGGAACGTTCTGTTCATTTAACCTTTCTAAAGTGATTTATCACCATTTATTATAATATTATCCTCTGCATTTTCCATATCTTAGTGAAAATCTGGTATTTTCCCTCAAATCCTCATGAACAGGATATCTTACAGCTGTAGACATGATGTGTCCCAATACTTTTGTCCATATAGTTCAGAAAGTAAATAACATAAATACACACATCTCAAATAACTTATATCTGTACAAGGTCTAAAAGTAAAAAAAAATTAAAATAAATATTCTAAACTAAATTATTAACCCATAAAGACCCAAACAGCAACCACCAATCAAAACCATCTACTGATCTAAACTGTTCAATACCTATGGAGCCACTAATCCTATCAATACATGTCAATAATTGCTGCAAAATACAGTTATTCATCTTTTCATGGTCATCAGATATGACCCATTTGGATGTTCAGAGGCTCCGTAGTTACCGTGG
>JAPQRQ010000026.1:5119051-5131640 GCA_037367365.1 Apogon talboti | reverse complement strand
AGGATGGGTTGTTATTTTGACAGAGGAAAAGTTAAATTTAACATCGTACAAGTGATTGATAATCAGAGATGAACAGGTAAGGGATTCTTCGGCCTATGGCTTTCACTTATGGTGTGCCTCAACAAAAATAAAAACAAACATAAAGAAGCCAATAAACACTGCCATACACACATTAACCCCAAATTCACACTAGCACCACAACCCTGCTGAACCCCTGCACATAAAATAGCACATAATCAAGCAATATGTCCAATACCCACAATGCAATGTGGCAAACATGTCATAATTTGAAACACATACTAAGAAAGTGAAAACTGAGAAACTGGAAGACTTTTTAACATCCAGCAGAATCCTCTCCACCAAATCCACTTCAAGGTCAATGGCGACGAACAGTATGGCGGACAAACAAAACTGAACTTTTTTGACAAGCTTCGCTTATTTATCAATTACTCTGTAATTCTACTCCCACTCTTATTCAACATTCTACTCTCCAGACTCAATAAAGAGCCAAATTTACTCTTTTTGAGGAAAATACTTTTGACTCTGGAAAAAATGCTCAGTCATTTTTCCTGTTGAACCACTGAGTACATAGAACAACTCTGATGAACATATCTCATCAATTGGTTTTGTAATAAATGTTTTAAATTGTAAAGAGACTTTGTGGACACCCTGTCCATGTTTAAGATCCATGTTTGTATGTTCCAGGTGCTGCTGCTTCAGAGCAACAACATCTCCTCCATCACGTATGAACTGCAGAGTTTGACCAACCTGACAGAGCTAGACCTGTCGCAGAACCACTTCACACAGGTAACACAACCACAGACACACAAATCTAACCAACGCGGCTTCACTACAGGTCTCATAAACTCATGGTCTACCTGCCTCTGTATCTCCAGGTGAGCTCCATGGGACTGTCATCTCTGCATCACCTGGTCACTTTGTACCTGGAGGAGAACCTGATCGAGGAGCTGGAGGACTTCAGTTTGAGGAACCTGTCCAGTCTGGAGGAGCTTTACATCAACCACAACCGAATCTCCTCCATTGGACCCAAAGCCTTCGCCGGCCTCACCAACCTACTGCGGTATGAAGAACAAAAACAACCTCTGCTTCTTCTTCTCATTCCTTTTAGGATTCCCAACATGAAAATTGTCTTTCATATCCATGGGTTTTTTTGACTTGATGTTCAGATGAGTGACATTTAGATACAAATAGATGAAGAGATGAGGCCATAGTTTGAGGTTAGTCAGGAGTAGGTGTCTGATTTCCAGAAGGTTTTCATGTTTCAACCGCCAAACGACCAGCTCATGGCCAGTAAAACCAAGAACCAAGGGATGTTTGTGACCAACAGGAGCAACTAAAAGTCTGTCACCTCCATTTTATAGTATAACACAGAACTAGAGTAGCATGTCCTTTGCCTCATCCAAGAAGAGTTCAAAACATAACTTCTACATGAATGTCAAATCAAAACAACAGGGTATGTAGTCCACCACTGTCGTTGGTGGTGTTGTTGTGCTTATAGCTGAAGATAGAATTTCTGGGAAAACTGAAGCATAGTTGTACAGCAAAAGCATGTAAGAGCAATCCAGAAGCTTCGGAAGATGCACTAGAACTTGTGTTGATGAAAAGTCATAAAATATTAAACTGTTGTTGCACTACAAATATCGTCCAGGGCCCTTCCAATGAACCCCAGTGTCAGTGACACCACAGAGACCTGAGATACACCCACCATCTACTTAATGACCTAGAGTCTGTTCAGAGACCACAAGGACCACCTTAACAACTACTACAGCCACCTTCAGTACGATAAGGGCAACTTTAAGACACAACTGAACCCACTTAAAGACCAGTAGATCCATGTTAAGCTCCCCCACCACATAGAATAAGGTTTTCTCTTGTACCCCTACCTAGAATCGTTGAGAATCAGTGTGCTGACGTATGGTTTGTCAGGCGTTGTTATGATGGTTTGATGTTCATCTGCCGAAATTGAAAGGTTTGTCACAGCTCTGCAAAAGTCTGAGTAAAACAGTGGAGCTACCAGCAACACTGGTGCCATCACAAATGTCTTGTTGATTGATCATGCAGCTCTTACAAGACCAATGACAAAACCTGAAGCCATTTTTTTCACTTAAACTCAAACTTGGCTTTAAAAAAGTGAGGGAAACCTATTGTGCCGACATATTAAACTGGAGAAGATGTCGGTTTGTAACAGCGTATTCCAACAGTTGTGTTCTAAATATATAAATGATATTTTATCTTCCAACATGGCTGGAGTGGAAAGACTTTCCTCTGTCTACTGACATTTTCTTTACCCCAACTTTAGACTTAAATCTGATCTTCATGTGTGTCCACTTTGGATCATTTTTCTGTCTGATCCGTCCTTCAGACTCCACCTGAACTCTAACCGCCTGGTGGCCATCGATAGCCGCTGGTTCGAGGCCCTGCCATCCCTGGAGATCCTGATGATCGGGGAGAACCCCATCCTGGGTCTAGAGGAGAAGAACTTCCTGCCCCTGTCCCGCCTCCACAGCCTGGTGTTGGCGGGGATGGGGCTGGCCTCGGTCCCCGCCGCCGCCTTCCTGGGCCTTGATTACCTGGAGAGCCTCTCCTTCTACGACAACCGGCTCAGGTCAGTGTATGCTGGTAGTCCATCCAAGTTGAGGCTGGATCAGACTGGACCTTTTCTGACCAGACTCCAAACAGTTACACCCTAGATGTTTTAGTCCAAACAAGTCTGATTCAGTGGTGTAGGTTTGGAAATGCTTTAATGAAGCAGCAGTTGTTGGACTAACATGAAGGATCTCCTGCAGGTCTGTTCCTCGGGCTGCTCTGAGCGTGCTCCCCAACCTGAAGTTCCTGGACCTGAACAGGAACCCGATCAGCCGAGTCCAGCAGGGAGACTTTCAGAACCTTCAGCACCTGGAGGAGCTCAGGTCTGTCCGTGATCACAATGAACATTTTTAACATAAAACAACGTTAAATAAATAAACCACACAAAAACCACATGTAAAGTTTATACCAGGGGTGTCAAATATATGGCCCCGCGGGTCAAAACCAGCCCACCAAAGGTTCCAATCTGGCCCGTGGAATGAATTTTGCTAAATGTTTTGTGCATTTGTAGTTCCAATTTGATCTTTAAGTGGCAATGCACATGTATAAATGATCAGTTTATTGGTAAACTTGCAATTATTTTCTTAAGACATTTCAGGTTGTTCATATTTATTCAGGTAACTCACTCTTTTTTTGTAAAGTTTGTAAATCTAAACATAATTTAATTTTACTTTTTTGCACTAAAACAAAGAGAAATTTTGGATTTGACATTATTTGTAGGGTATTATGATTATATTTTAATGGTCCCACCCACTTGAGAATAACTTTGGCTGAATGTTGAACCTGAACTAAAATGAGTTTGACCCCTGGTTTATACCGTCACTTTTGGAGTTCTGTACCAAACTTTCCAGCTCTGTTATGTTCGATCAATTTGATCAAATACACGTGCTTTGTTCAGTCCTGGTTGTGTTTCGGTCTAATGGGTTCTTGTGTTCTGGTGTCAGTCTGAACAACATGGAGGAACTGCTGATGGTGGAGCGAGCAGCTTTCCAGAACCTCCCGGAGATCGCCAAACTGGAGCTCTGCAACAACCCACGACTGTCCTACATCGACCCACAGGCCTTCAGGTAACTCAGTGTAGATGCTTTGGGTTCGTAGTGGTTGTTTAGGTCCTTGAGTACAGTGAAAAAGGAACAACATGCTGGTTGTTCATCAAATTTGCTTTGATTCTCTTCATATATGAAGAAAGCAGATGAGTAGTTGAGTAGATGTTTTTTTATATTGTTGAGAGTTTTTTCATTATGCTTTAAAGCAGTGGTTCTTAACCTGGGGTGTTCACCCTCACACAAGGGGGGGGGGGGGGGGGGCAAGGCTCTGGTTAATTTATAAGTCGTGAAAAATATATTTGTGCATCTTAAAGAAATAATTATACACCCAGTAAGACAATCAAAAATCTGTATGAACCCACTCAAAACATAATTTGTCCACATTTAAAAATATCAAGCTATTTAGCAGCCACGCCCTCTTGACCCCTGAAACTTTGTGACCCCAAAGCCAGAGCAAAAGTCTGGTCAGGTCAGAGTTTTTTCCCTGTTGTCAGTGTATCATCATATGTATAAAACGGCATGTTTGAGAAACATAAGAATGCAGATGACTCATCAGTATCTAAACTATCTCGAGAGTTACCTTAACTTTGGTTTTAATGAAGGACAGGACAGTTTTGGCATGGGTTTGGGGGGGCTAGCTTGTGCTGGACACAAGCACGGGGGGGCTCCATGGAAAAAAGGTTAGGAACCACCACTTTAAAGTTTATAATATTATTGCTTTGTGTATTTTTTAATATTGTAAGGTGTGTATGAAGTCATTTTGTGTCATATTGTAAAGTTTGTGTGGACCCCAGGACAGATATCGGTAGCTAATGGGATCCTCATTACCAACCCACCTCTGAGTGTTTTCTGCTGATGGATGCCTGTGTTGTTGTCCTCAGTGACCTGTCGTCCCTGCGAACCCTCCTCCTCCATAACAACCAGCTGAGCCTGGTGTCCAGAGACCTGCTGTCCTCCCTCCCGTCTCTGGAGGAGCTGTCCCTTCACTCCAACCCCCTCCGCTGCGACTGCCTCTCCTCATGGGGGCCTCACCTCGGCAACCAGTCGCACCTCAAGCTCCTCGAGTCCTCTGTCACCCTCTGCCTCTCCCCACCTCACCTGACTGGCCGGGAGCTGCAGGAGGTGGTGTCTGTCAGCTGGGGCGCAGCCGACGTGGGAGGGGCCGGGGGCGGGGCTAACAGTTGCCTGCCTCACATCTCTCCGCACGCCTTTCCACCAACCCTGAATGTCAGCGCCGGGCAGCCAATCACACTGGAGTGCTGGGCGGATGCAGACCCTGCCCCCCAGTTCTATTGGGTGACGCCTACAGGAGACAAGGTGGGTGGAGTCACACAGGTAGAAGAAGACACTGTAGATCCCCTGTAACTGTGAAACAAGACATATCGATACTCCTTCATTGGCTTGGAAATAGTCAATATTTTTTCCAACAGATTTTATTTCTGTGTTAGGTGAGTTCAGAGGCTGTAGCTGCACCAATCATATCAGAGGAGGGGCGTGGCCTGAGCAGAAAGAAGAAGAAGCACCGTTTGTTGGAACCTGGAGCGTTGGTCATCGAACATGCTGAGCCGTCGGACACAGGTATAATCCAAATAAAACGGTCTTTGAGTGAGTTTACTGTAGTTATTTTAAAGGAACGAATGAATGAAATCTTTATTTTGAACATGTACAACAATACAAAATAAATAGATATGATATATATAATAAATATATATAAATCTAATCTTTTTTATTATTTCAGTTACATGTTCAAAATGTCTGCTTTTTCTACAGAGATTTAGCGTTACTAAGTATATGAGTATATAAGATACACACACCTTCAGTGACCGAAATCAGACAATAGTATTTAAGGCGAGAGATCCAGAAATGTTGAACACAGCTGGATTACACTGATGAAAGTACTGAATTCAAAATGGAGTAGGCTGAAGCAAAAGCTCAATTATTCCTGCACCAAATTCAAGTCAGTACAACACACATCAACCATATTAATTTTATATAAACACACTATGTATATACTGTATGTTTATATCAATCAACATAATAACTATCATATCGTCACCTTCCTAAAGTCATTTTTTTCAGATTTTTCAGGAAACACAAAAAACTTCAACAGAAACTGAGCATTTGATGATTTAAGCAAAAGACGCATTTGTATCAAAAAATGCATTTCATGTGGTTTGTACCTTGATGTTTTTTTTTTTTTAATTAAGTTCTCCCCTTATTTTTATGATGTGGGTGTCTTGAATTAATTTGCACTTTTTTATACAACAGCAGTAAAACAATGAAAGCCTGACAGAAACTTCACAAATACTCAGAGATAAAAGCCTTTCTACCTCTGTTTGTCTTTGTTTTAGGCGTGTACACCTGTGTGGCGTGGAACATCGAGGGGGCGGACACTAAGAGCGTCTCAGTGTTTGTGGACTCTCAGGGGTTCCAGAGTCCGTGGTCGGGCGAGGGGACTTGGCAGGCCGTCCAGCCTGGCAGAGAGCAGCCCTGGCCGGGGAACCTGTCCAGCGCCGCAGCCTCTCTGGTGGTTCTGGCGAAGGTACAGACCATTCACTTCTGATCTGTGACACAAACTGGGGTCAGTGTTGGGGTTTCATGTTATTCTATTGTTTCTGTGCAGGTGGTACACGCCCAATCGGTGGTGCTGGAGTGGAAGTTGTATCCCAGAAGGGGAGTGCTGTCGTTGGGTCAGGACCAGCAGGACATCCCCCTCCCCCTGCCCCGGTGGGCCAGCGCTATGGTTCACATCGACAACCCTCAGATCAGCTACACTGCCAAGGTACTGGACCCTTTATGTTCAGATAGATTCAGGTTTTGTGAAAGTGAAATGCAGTAGAAATTCTCCTGATACTCTGAAGGTAAAACAGGTTCTGCAAATCAAAAAAGTAACAGTTTTATTATTTTAGCTTTTATTTAACCCATAAAGACCCAGTGCTACTTTTGAGGCAGGTCCCAAATGCATTTTTCTCTCTATTTAACATTTCTTGAGTGATTTATCACTCTTTATTGTAGTATTTTCCTCTTTATTATACTGTTTTTTTGTGTAAATTATTTACTTTCCTATGTTTAATTACCAATCATGTAGATGTTTATAAAAGCTTAGATTAAAGTTGAGGGTTATTATATCAGAAACAGAAAACTGAAGAAAAGGTGACTTTTTTCAGTAAATATATCAATACCTGAACATAAACCCAGTGTGTCCATCCACTGTCATTGATCCAACTCCATGGGTTTTACTGGTGAATCAATTTTGTAAAAGATGACGGTGTTTCCATGGTAACTACGGAGCCTCTGAACGTCCAAAGGGGTCATATCTGATGACCGTGACCAAGTATTGACATGTTTTGATAGGATTAGTCAATCAGCAGGTATTAAACAGTTTATATCAGTAGATGCTCTTGGTCGGTGGTGGATGCTTGGGTCTTTATGGGTTAACTTGATATTTTTTCAACTTAACTTCAGAGATTTGAAAACATTTTATATTATTTGTAAAATATATTTCAGCTTTACCATTTGCGTTTCACACAAACCTGGCTTGTTATTGACTTGAACTTCACTAACTCTGTTTCTGTGTCTCCAGGTTCCAGTGGACGTTCAGGAGTACAACCTGACTCACCTCCTTCCCGCCACAGAATACCACGTCTGCCTCACTGTCTCCTCCTCCCCTCCTTCCTCTTCCTCCTTCCCTTCCTCCTCCCCTAGCTCCTCCCCCACCCCTCCCTCCTCCTCCTCCTCCCCGTCCGTCGTCCACACCTCCTGCCTCAACGTCACCACGAAGGAGGCTCTGTTCTCGGTGGAGCTGGTGGCGTCACGGCGCAGCAGCGTGGCATTGGCGGCCGTCATGGGCTCCATGTTCGCCCTGTCCATCATGGCGCTGCTGGTGGTCTACATGGGCCGCCGTGTGCAGCAGCACAAGTCGTGTGGCCACTCACTGAAGAAGTACATGCAGCACGCCACATCCATCCCACTGAACGAGCTGTACCCGCCGCTCATCACGCTGTGGGAGAGCGAGGCAGAGAAGGACAAGGACGATAAGGAGGAGGAGGAGCGAGAGGGCGGGGCCAGGGACGAGGAGGCGACAGGGAGTCAGATCGACACGACAAAGACGTACATGTGGTAGCTGGGGGAGGGGGAAGGGGGCCATGTAAATGACGGACATGAGAGTGGCGAGGTGGAAAAGGATGCCACGTTAATGTATGTAAAACAAAAAGGTCACGTGACTCAAAAGACGAGCCTGACGGACACTGGAACGAGAACGATGGAAGACGTTGGAAAAGATGTATGACTAAGCAGCGGATGGAAAAAACCACCGACGAGGTTTCAGCCCCAAAGTCCAACAGGACGCCACACATTGAGGAGCATGTCGTGTTTTTTTTATTAGTTTAGCTCATTAACCACAAACACCGTTCACATGGTTTGAGGCGTTGATTCTACATAACTTCTAGAACAAATAGATTGAAAATTTGGGGATCTTTTTTGTTAGTCCAACGGCGCGAAGGATCCGATGAAGTATTGGTATCAGGTGTCGTCCATCCGTTAACAATTTTTCAAGAATCTTCTTCTCCGAAACAGTTAGTCAGAATAACTTGACATTTGTTGTGGAACATCTTTGGGGTAAAGTCTACCAAGGCTATTCAAAGAATTGGGAAATACTGATGTTTTTTATGAATTTTTGAAATTTTACAAATCGCCATTGGTTTATAATGGGAGAAATAAGTGCTATAACTTAAAAACAGTTGAAGATATTGATATAATTACTATTAGCAATAGATAGGAAGTCACATATGGGCTTTCATTTGGTGCCATGACCTTTGACTTCGAGTGACCTTGAAAGGTCAAACGAATGTCAATTAATGTCTTTAAATATGCTGTTGGACTACAGGACCCTTGGTCCTATTTTTTTATCTGATAGCGACAGTGGAGGTGTTAATTCAGAAACCCAGTCAGTACAAGTTCAATTTCCTTCCATCATAGTTTTTCAACTAAATGTCACCAAATTCACTTTGTTGTTTCTGTTTGTAAAGATACCAAGATGCGTTTTTTCACATTTTATTTATTTATTCATTTATTGTGTTTAGTTATAAGAGCATTATATTTTTTTATTCACTGAAACATTTTACTGCAAAAAATTATTTTAAAGAAAGAATCACTCAGTTTTAGTGTTCAGAATATGGCTTTTACTTGACTTTTTTTCTACTTTTTCTTAACTGTACTGGTAACTTTTTTGGTTTTTACCTTAAACTTTGCTGAGTTTTAGTTACAAATACTCACTGGTTTTAGAAATTGAGCCATTACATTACAATGGAACCTAAATTTAAAAAAATAAGTGAAACTAATCTGTGTACAGATAAAATGAGCATATTAGTGATGTTTTATTGTAAAATTAATGTTGTTAAACCTCATTCACACATTTGTTTTAAAGTTACAGTTTGTGGTTAATGAGCTAAATTATGCTTTTTAATTTATTTCCATCGATTTCATTTCCCTTTGACGTGTTTTCCAAACTGTGGTTCGGGGCCTGAAATGGAGCCGTCGGCTGGTTCGATTCGTCGTCCGGCAGCTTCTGAAGAGACTGTCGATCTGTGAGTCCAGACGTTTTCTAATCTCTGTCAAGCACACTGACAGTAGCTGTACTGTAAAAAAAAATCTGATTATTGTAATTTAGTTCATCTGATGAACACGAATGCAGCACTTACATGTGAAATATTCCACTTTAAGTACTTTCAGTAGCACTTAAAGGTCCAACATTCAGACTTTCTGCAGCGGTGTGGATGTAATAAATGGGTTAAAATGTATTTTTAAGGGGATATTAATGTTTTTTGGGTTTTTTTCCCCAGCACTTACAGCTTCTCCCATATCATAAACATAGAAAATAAATGACAGCAGATTAAAACACAACTCTATTAATATTAATGTTTTCATTGGACAAACACTTAAATCTGTTTATAACCATGTTACACTTTATTATTAACCATTTAATACATTTTTACATGAATACTGGCTCTTTATTCCAAACACTAATGATAATTTTACTGACTACCTTTTTTAAAATATGTGAAAAACACCCATAAACCCCTGCAGCGATCAGTTAAAGGATCAGTCTGGTGATTTCCTCTACTTCTGTTGACGACAGTGTTTGTGTAGATAATTAACTGCTGCTGGTTTTGTTGTCATTATCTGAACCCGACTGATCCTTAGACCTGATCCAGGTCTGAGTCTGAATGTGGGTCCTTTAATCCTCCAGAGTTTTCACTTGACTTGACTCGCTGTCTTCCTCAGCACAGCATGAATGCATTAATATTATTATTATTATTATTATGATTATTACTCTATTTTATTATACTCGTCCTGCAGTAGGAATGTGTACAGCGGTTACCATGGTGACAGCACTGTCACATCACCGTGATTAACAATAACTTTACTAACAGCCTATGCACGGACACTGACAGTGACACATGGTGTTTCTTCTTCTTCTGTTTTGCGTCACACTGACTTCATTTCTCTGGGTTTGTGGAGTTTTTCGGTGACGTTGCACTCAGAGGGGGCGGAGCTGCATGCCTTTGCACTCATATTTAGGACTGTTTGTATAAAACCGACATCTGGGCGTCAAACTGCAAACTGCCGCAGGATAATTTATATGTGTTTTGTTGTTTTAATATCAGCTCAGATTCTGACACACCTCATTTACCAAAGAATAATTTAAGTTTTATACTTAAAAATGAGCATCACATCATGTCTATTCACTCCAGAAATCATGTGAAAAAACAGCCACTTTTTTTTTATATATTGTATTATGTCAGTATTGTATTTTATTTTATACATTATATTCTTTTCTACCACATAATTATCAATAGGTAGGACTTAAAAATAACTTTGTCAAGTTGAAAGTTTGTGCAAAATTAGAAATAAAGTCCCTGAAGGTGCTCCTCAGGCACTACATTCATTAGAATAGAAAGGCACAAGCAATCTTGACCTTTGATCTTTGACCACTGAACTCATTTCAGTTCATTCTTGCATCCATTTGATCATTTATGCCAAATTTTGCTACATTCTGTCACACTATTTCTGAGCTGCACTGCACAAATGTAGTGAAACTTCAGTGTTTTATGACACTTATGATAAATAAATGTAGAGTGTAAAGCCAACAGGTTTTTCTTCTGTGCAAATATGAGACAAAAATCTGACTAAAAACAAGTGAAATGTTTGCTTTGAAATTTTAATCTGTTCCTTTCCACCTGATCTGTGTTCATTTTCTCCTGTTTACCAAGTTCCAAAGCTTATAACCGAAGAACCACAGGGACAAAATTAATCAGTGACACCTCATGTGAAAGGTAATAACCTCTAGTTTCACAAAGTCACCTTTTTCAGTAATTGGCTAAAATACAACCTGAACGACATCAGGTTAAATTTTGCAGAAAAAGGTTTTTTCCTTGGCTTTTTTCCTTCCATTTTTGAATAGGAATGTAATAAATCATGTAATGGACCAGTCATGTGACCTCATACTTATCGCATCTCTCCATTGACAAAGGTTTTACTGCAGAACCTTTAACGTATTTAATACAAAATGGTGACTGGATCGCTGGACGTTAAAGAAATGAGCTGAATTTAATTGACAACAACAACAAAAATTATCAATTACATGACAAAAACAGTGCAGTTATTAGCTCTGTATCAGGATTCATAGTTATTTTTGTGTAATTCCAACATTTGTAGACTCTGTTAATAGTTCGAAACTACTGACAGATACATGTTTTTTTTTCTTTTATTTAATAAACTTTCAGATTTGTTTTTTTTTTTTTAATCCTAACTTTTCGACGTCCCAGGAGTTCATTTTAAGATCCTGACTCTGCAGTTTTCAGGTTTTGTCGCTCAGACTTTCAGCCAAATATTCCCTCAACTGTCTGTCAACCAAAACACTTTCAGGAACAAACACCCAAAGGATGCTCTGGGCATTTTACACAGCATTATATATATACATATATATATATAAACACACACGTACACAGGTAAACACATACAAACTGTACTGTTACAAAGGTGTTTCTTTGGTTTCTCTGCTGTGAGACTTTTCTGCTTCTCCCAGTTTTCTTAGTAAGCTGCATATGTTTGTAATTTTTTCATCTCAGACTCTGACTGAACAATTATAATAAGAATATAATCTAATAATTAATACATAATTAAAATAATCTGAAGTTACAGATTTACAAACTGAATTAAAATTAGTCTATTTTCATGTAAAAATCTGCAAATATGTTTGTATTTTTCATTTTAGAGACAAAATCATTGAAGTATTTGTCTCTCTGGCTGAAAACCTACTGCAAATGATAATTAAAACCACTGATTGATCAGATTTCTGTCAGTTATTGATCAGATTAAACGTCTGAACTTCAGTCAGATCTGAAATCAGTGCAGTGTCGCCCTCTGCTGGCAACAACTGCAAACAACAGGAACAATAACTTCACTTCTCATGTCATTTGATTAAACTTGACAGTAATATGCAGGGTATTTTGTATAAAGTGTAATACTCTATATTTGAAGACAACTGTTGCTTTATTATTGTTATTATGATGAATATTATTCTGATTATTATCACTGAGCACCAACTGTTACTAAAGGCGTGTGTGTATGTGTGCGAGGGGAAGAAAATATTAATACACACTTTGTCACCCACAGCCTGGTGTCATTTTTTTATTACTCATAAATCATCATATGTATGTTTTTTTTATTAGACAGAGATGTTTAGATTAAGTATTTCCTGAATAAGAAACATGTCACCTTATGCAACAGCAATAATAACATATACTTTATATGACTATCCATCCATAGAAGAAGTAAAGAATTAGATATTTTAGAATTCATTGTATTTATCATTTCATACATAGTTTTTTTTAGTTTTGAGGTAATTTCCTAATGCCAAACAGAAGATTCAAAGT
>JAPQRQ010000026.1:5057121-5076199 GCA_037367365.1 Apogon talboti | reverse complement strand
TACAATATAACACAAGACACATATTCAGACACTTACTATACAATTAAGAGAGAATAGGACATCACAACATAACATTTTGGGTCATTATTTTCTTCCTGTTTAAAGACTTATTTTTGGTCCTGATGGAAAGTTGAAGAAACCAGGCAGATATTTGTGGTTTTTAAGTATCCATAACAAGACGACAATTATGTAAAAAATGAAGCTAGACAACAACAGTGAAACAGTCAAACGTACAACAAGACAAACATGCACCTGTCGTTCCTGAATGAGTTCTTATAACAACCCCACTGGGTATTTTTTGACCCACTTATGCATCAAAGAGTTAAAGATGAAAATGACAAAAATAAGTCACATAACACTGTAGCCCATGAAGTTGTTGTCATTTTATTTTCAGACACAGTCCTCTTTTTATTCCTATTTGTACACCTCAGCATAATCACCTTTCACCAGGTGTAATGATCCACATACACTTTATCCATCAGGAATAAATCACATCATCAAAAACATGAGAAGAGGTAGAAATATTTTATTCCAACTTTATATACAAAAGTGTACATGATGCAAACAACGCCTAAAGCTGACATCATTAGAAAGCTGAAGTTCCAATGTTCCACTCTGTATTTCTTTAACACTGGGACACTGGAAGTAAAATGTACACGAGGACAAATGACAATGTATTTTTGTAGTGGAGTTAAATTTGAGTTGAGCTGAAAACATGTGGAAAACCCCAGTTGAACTAATACTGTAAAACACTGGATTTGAATTAGTCACTAACAGGAGCTTTTACTGCCCAAAAACACCTGAATCCAAATCAGTGTCACTTACATGTCTCCGTGGATGCTGTGACGCTCATACATCACATCATGAGCCAATCAGCCGCCTCCATCAGCTGCTGTTGAGTCACCGTGTGTTGGTGACCCAGGTTACTGTTACCACGGTCACTCCGACAGATGTCAGTTTGTGTCCAGACAGTTGTGTAAACCTCAGTGTGAGTAAAGGGAAGACTTCGATGTTTCCTCATCAGATCCTCCATCCACATCAGATAGATAGAACTTTATTGATCCTTTAGGCAGAGCCTCAGGAAATTAGTGTTCCAATAGCAGCTCAACAGCGATTGTAAACAATAAGAAACATTACAAGACACAAAGGAAAGAAAATAGTAAGAACCATAGCTATAAAAAAACTTATGAAAAATGGGCAATTGTACATTAGAAAGTACTAGTGGAAATAAATGGTAAAGTAGTAATAAGAAATACTGATAATGGTTGAAAAGTAATTTTGTTATTTTATAATATAGATGGACAGACTGATTGATTGATTGATTGACTGATTTAATAAATCCTTAAAACTTTTTCGTTCACAAACATGCTCAGTAATGTTATAGTTGGCTCTCAGGAGGTTAAATAATTAAAAGAAAATAAAACAAAAAGCAGGTTCAATCCTGATGAAAGTCAGTCATATAATTCTATTCTCATTAGAACTGTGGCCCTAACCTCAAAAAACAACTGATACAAATACAGTTGAATTCTTAATGATACCTGTCCAGACTAATAACATTGATGCTGAATCTGTAAGAATATCAATCTGAAACTACATGAATCACTGTTGTCTGTTTAATTAATGTTGTTTCATGTGCTCATTCATTCTCTGATTAACCCTTTCATGCATGAATTACCTAGAAATGGAGACAATCGGACATGTCCAATTGGATTCAGTTTTTATTTTGAGTGACACACATCTGCGTATTGATGGTTTGAATGTACTTCATTATAAATATCATATTTTGTATAAACGTGTTTATAAACAGTGGATTTGTGACTGATTTGGCTCATCATTTGCCACAATAATGTATTCAAATAACAGAAGCATTAATTATCAGGTAATCCATGTGGTAATTATGGTAGTGCAGTGCTATACAGTACTATTAACAATATTAGTTTGGAATAATTATTGCAAATATTGTGGTTTTAATTGAGATTTGAACTGTAACTGTACAACATGCATGAAAGGATTGAGTTTCTGACTTTTCTTAGATTTGTATAAAATACATTACAACAATGCTCACTAGCAGGTGTTAGCTAAAAAGTATAACATTAACTGTCTTTGCATGTAAAATAATAATAACAAATCAATGCAGCATTTTTGCGTGTAGATACAATATCACAAAGTGTAATATTACCATGGTTATGTCAGTGTTTTCTAAAAAAACAGTGTAAATATAAAGTCCTGACCTGAATGTTTTTGTGGCTGATTTCACTTCAGTGCCTTAAATGTAACACTAGGTTGTGTTCAGGTCAGGTGGTGGTTCGGTTACACACTGACCTGTGTGTGTGTGTATTCATGCAGCTTCATTTTCATCTGTATTTATTTGCAGTGACACACATTTAAAGTAAACAGTGCGCAGTGAACGAGACACAAACAAAGACGGGTCACGTAGTGGCGATGAACTAAGAAACTCTCAGTTTGAACTGGGACACCGAGGAAAAAGTCATGTGGTCATCCAGCGTTTATTTAGATCTGATTAAATGATGCGGAGAATACAAATAGAATGAACCTTTAAAATGACAGTGTACCAGAGCACAGTTATAGTTATATTTACAAGCAGAATCATTTTCAGTGGATGAATTTTCACTGTTGTTGTAGTTGAACTGAGCCTCCATCACTGACTCCGCCCCCAGGTCTTCTTAGGTAAACATAGATGTAACCATAGAAGAATGAGCAGCTTCACCTGACCTGAACTCTGTTTGTTCTTTGCTTCTCAGTGGGTCAGAGGTCAAACTGTCCGGTCACCTTGAGCTGGTGACCACACACTGACCCACAAACAACACACACAAACCAGGCCTGCTCAGTGTTGGAATCAAAGAGGAGTTTTCTTAACTTAAACTCACTCATTTTCAGGTCGTAGTCGTCAAGTAGTGCTGAGGGAGCCGTGGACTTTTTACCCCGAGTTAATTATTTTGTCATTTAGTTTGTGGATGAGTAATAACTACAGTTAAAGAGTTGGTTTTCAGCTCACTGGCCGATATCTATTGTGAAGGCGCTGTGTCAAATTTCATATGTAGCTTCCTTGAAACAATGTCTACAAAGTTTAACAGTTTTGAGAAATTTAGATTTTAGAATTTTTGAAGAATTTTTTGAATGTTAAAAATGTGCCTTTATTTATAACAGTCCGTATTTTGATGGTTTATAACATGGAGATGGTTAGAGATATCAATATAGTTACTATTGAGCACTGATAGGAAGTCATATATGGACTTTCATTTGGGTCCATGACCTTTGACCTTGAGTGACCTTGAAGGGTCAAACTCAAGGTCAGCAAGGTCTAGATTTCAACAAACTTTTCACTGAAACTACTGGTCGGATTCATTAAAAAAAAAAAAAAAAGTAGCTTCTTTGGGTCAATGTCCGCTTCACTTCACAGTTTTTAGAAATTTAGATTTTAAAATTTTTGACAAATTTTTGAAATGTTAAAAATTTGCCTTTCATCGGATTTGTATGAAAAAAAAAGATGTGAAAATACAGGCCCATATTGTGGAG
Organism: Apogon talboti; assembly: GCA_037367365.1. Taxonomy (NCBI): domain Eukaryota; kingdom Metazoa; phylum Chordata; class Actinopteri; order Kurtiformes; family Apogonidae; genus Apogon; species Apogon talboti. Next base: position 5,072,662 of record JAPQRQ010000026.1, on the reverse strand, counting down.
CCCATGCAACAAACAGTGGAGTATGGTGGCTGATAAGGGTCATGTAATGTCACACAGTTCACAGAACACAAAGATAAACTTCTGCAGAAGAAAAAGACGTAAACCCCTCAGTCATACACGTTATATCAGATATAGCGTTTTCTGCTGATTTCACTTCCTGGTTTGTTTGGTCTGACGTCAGGTTTGCAGTGGGCGGAGCTTCACAGCTAATGAACCTCTGAACAGCATTAACGCACACTGGTGTGTAGAGGAACTGCAGTACCCACGATACTCTGTGGTACATAGACCTCAGTGCAGCCTGTTAGGCTCAGATAACGTGGTGTCAACTCAGGCTCCGCCCCCTTTCTCAGAAAAGACTGCGGCTGACCGGTCGGGGAGGTTGTTGTGGTTTCCTTTGCGTTTTCGAAGTTCTACTGAATTTTGTGTGAATGATGCTGTGGCCTCCTCCTGGTTCAGACTCAGGACGCTTGTGACTCAATACTTCTACTTTATTTGAGTAGAACCGTCAGATACTTAGACTTTACTGGTATTTCCTTTTCATGCTGCTTCATTCATTGTCTCCACTGCATTCGTCTGACAGCTTTAGTGCCTTTTCAGATGCAGTTTCTCCAAGTGATTGTCAATATTTTTGATTAAAATTAAGGATAAAGTGCTTCCTTTTTTACGAGTCCAGCTTCAGATTTTCTCCTTCTTAATGTAAATAAACTCTTGAAAAACAATCTTCGATTCACTAGAAACTACACGGTCACAAAACTGACAACAGTTCTGTTTTTTTTTTTTTAGCTCATTTCTCCAGTTCTGTATCTATATTCTCTAGGTGTCAAATGTATTTTAATTCAGGTTCTACATTCAGCCCAATTTCCTCTCCAGTGGGTCAGACCAGTAAAATAATAACATAACAACTTATAAATAATGACAACTTCAATGTTTTTCTTTGTTTTAGTGCAAAAAAGTAAAATTAAATCATGAAAAGTTTTACATTTACAAACTATCTATCAATAACCTGAACAAATATGAACAACCTGAATTTTCTTCAGAAAATAACTGCAATTTTAACAATATTATGCCTCAACTTATCATTTATACATGTGACTTACAACTTACAGATCACAGTGGATCTACAAAGACACAAAACATTACATAATTTATAAATAAAACCAGAAGTGGTCTAATATAATTCATTATTCCCAAAACTGCATGTTATGTTGTATTGTGTTTATAAAATTGCAAATGCACTGATATATAAAACACTTGCACCATATTGTGTAATGTAATGTTCTTTTTGTTAAAATTAAAAATTTGCGTTAAAAAAACCCAATTAAGAGCCAGTAACGAAACGAATTATAACACCCAGATATGTCACTTATTACTTATTTCATCATGTTGTACTTGATTGTCATTGTTGTACTCCACTATATTGAAAATGTAGCTGCATGTATTTAAAAATAAATGACTGGAACACACACACACACACGTTAAAGCTGTGAGGACTGATCATGTCTTAACAGTGATGGTTTAACACTAAAATATGTCCACGCAGCGTTAAACAGACACATAAAGTGAAGTGGAGCGAGAAGAGTCAAAACAAAACTAACACACAGTTGTATTTTAGCGGGAATCACCAACACCTCGACTGTGACTGTGGTTGAAAAGCTGAGGCGACGTGATGTGGTTTATGACACTAATGACCTTTTCTAACGCTGTTCTAATGCTGGGAAAATATGCCAAAATCACACAGAAATAGTCAAACTAAGGCTCTGTTTGTGCATCTAAAAAGGATTGGGTCATGACTGCTGTTTGTGTCAGTCCATAAATACACACCACAGCACCACATGTGGATGCTTCCGCTGCTGAAAATAGTCCCTGTTCAGGAAAACAGGTGTCACAATAACTCAGAGGGAATCTCCCTCCAGATCACCCACTGTCAATGAATAATCAAATGAAGTTTCCACTCATTCACTCAGACATGAGCAACGGAGGAAGAAGTATTCAGGTCCTCTGCTGCAGTAAATGTACACTACAGGGTTTATTTAATACACAGATCAGCCATAACATTCTGACACTGACAGGTACAGAGGTATTAATGTTGATTATGTCATTCCAACATACAACATAATGAACATAAACTGACCAAAATTTATGACAAAATAAACAAAAATGATCAAAAAGATTCAAAAAATGAACAAAAGTCAACAAAACCAAACTAACCAACAAATAAATATAACAAATAAGAATACGATAGTCCTGGAAGGAGAGAGGCCGATCTGTCCACACTGTCGTAGGGCCAACTGTCTTCTGCAATTTTTGTTCATTTTGTCAAATCCTTTCTTTAATTTTTCTCAAATATGTTTATGTCAACTTTGCAGATTATTTTCTTCGTTCTTGCCCTTTGTGTTGAATATTTTCTGGATTTTATTTATTATTTAGTTCATTTTTATCTGTGTTGTTGATTGTTTCTTCCTTTTTGCTCATTTTGTTGGTTGTTTTGCAATTTTTTTGGTTTATTATTTTACTGTTGTTAAAGAAGGTACAAAGAGTGATTTAGGTTTTGGTGTAATTCTATATTTTTCATGTTTCTACTGTTTAATGTCTATTCTCTGACTTCAGCTATGTCAGTATGGAACTTGGGGAACCATTATATGAGTAATTTTCTTTACGAGCTGCAACTCATGAGTATTTTTGTCTTGAAATATGAGTGGAAATCTGCAGTTTGAGCGAGCTTCATACTAGGCGCCACTAGTCAGCACTGATCTCGTACGTACAGCCTCCGCTCGCTCAGTTCACGTGTTCATCTGTTGAGGCAACATCGCCATCCTTTATTTTTTTACTCTTTTAATATGTAACTGCACTTTTTCTGTCTTAAAAACCCATAAAGGATTTTTGTGGTAGTTTTTGGGTCTGGAACAGATTAATTATATTTTAATTAATTTCAGTTCGGAAAATTGATTTGTAAAACGAGTAAATCACAAAACGAGCTTGGTCATGGAACGAATTAAACTCACACTGCGAGGTTGTACTGTATGTGATAAAATATTGAAACTCAGCTTATACACAAAAGAAATTAACTACCTGAAACAAGAGAAAGTAGGCATAAAACGTGATAAAGCTAGTTAAAAATAAAAGGGAGTCTTAGTCCCAGCTGCACAAGTTATGGTTAAAACTAGAGCAGGGGACACGCCTCTGACAGCTACCTTACATGAAACACACGCACCGCTGATGAGAAAGAGGAAGTTGCTGGGGAGATTCTGAGAATCACTGTGGCGACGGACCATGTGACTTGCTGGAAATCAGACCGATGCGATGCTCATTTGCATACCGCTTCTCTGCTACAGGAAGGAAGAGTGTGTGAGGTCTGTGTTTACATGTGTTTGTGTTCGAGGGGTTTCTGTCGAGAAGTTACAGAGGTCAGAGCTCCTGCAGCATCAACAGTGAAGATTAGTGTCGTCAGGTTCACCATAACCTTTAACGAACCCGACTGGTCCAACCTGTCGGTGTTTCGAGTTGAACAAGTCTGTGATTTACTCAGATTTACAGGGTTCGTACGGGTGCTTGAAATCCTTGAAAATGCTTGAATTTCAACATTGTGTTTTCAAGGTCTGAAAAGTGCTTGAATATACTAGTGTAAGTGCTTGAAAGTGCTTGCAGTTATAACCCTGTGATGCGATTGATTGATTTATTTTTAATATTAATTCAAGCCAAAGCTACTTAGAGAGGTGGCACAGTTTGAACAAGTGGTGCCAGGCACAACAAACCCCGCCCCTCGCACATATTGTAGCTTATCTTGGCATCGATGCAGCTGATGTCATCATGTTTATGTGTGTGCTGACGTCAGCATATCAATTGCCTCTATATATGTGCCAAGTTTGAAGTAAATTGAAACAAAATTTATGTTTTTTATAGACATTTGAAATTTCGCCCATTATAAGTAAATGGGGAAAAAAAAAGATTTAAAAAATTCGTTAAAAAATGTGAACTTTGACCTACTTTTCCCAAAATGTTATAACATTTATTCTGGGTGACTGGCAATCTATAAACCCAATTTGGTATGGATTCAACCATGAGTTTTGCTGCTAAAGTGTTAACAAACAAACAAACGAATCGAACCAAAAACAATACCCCTTGCCTCCCCTTCGGGGGGGGCAGGGTCATATTAAAACTTTATGTTGGCTGCAAGTGTCCCTTTTTTTGGATGAAACTTTGTGTGCTTTAATTTCTAAATTTTCTGCTGTTATGAAACATAATTTGCGATGTTTATAGCATAATACAAAGTACATCATTGTGATTAAAAAGTGAAAAAAGTAATTACGAGTCTATGTTTGCCTGTAGATATGTATTTTACCCCAGTGACAAGGTGCTGTGCTGGAAAAATGTGAAAATGACCCTTAAAAGTGCTTGAATTTGACCTTGAAAACTGTGTACAAACCCTGGGTTTACTAACACTGTTACCCAGACATGATGTCAACACTCAGTATTACTGAGTATAACTGTTGAGCCTGGTGAAAGATAGGAAAATGGAAACATTGTCTTGCACATCGTATATCTGATTGAAAAAGTTTGCTCGTCTGAAGGATTTGGGGTTTTTTTTGGTTTTTTTTTTTCATTTATTTGGTGAATGGGTCACAGTGTCATCAAACCATGTAAACAGTACTGTGTAAAAGTCCTAGACCACCTTTCGATCAGTTGTTTCACTGTGTCATGATGACCATACATGCCCATTTCTGTCTCTGCATCGAGGTGTAACTGGAATAAACAGGAAATAAGCTTTAAAAAATGAGGAAAAAAACAGTTTTCGACACACCAAAATGTCAAGTATTTAGTGTGACCTTCATTTGTGTCTAATATGTCTTCCTCTGTTTTGACTCAACACATGCTTAACATTTCTTAGTGTTTTGGTGAATTTTGTTCTGTGAAAAAAGGTCATATGTTCTTTGTTTTCTTCTTCTTCTTCTTCTTCTTATTATTCCCATTCTTCTTTGTCTCATTATTCGTATTCTTTGTATTTGTATATTTGTGTTATGCATGTATTTCTGCTCGTATTCCCTCTTTTTTCTTGTTACATGTAAATAAATATAAAGAACCGTTTATGGTATACGGTTTATGACTCAGCCAACTTAGCTAAATGGCCTAAAACCTTTGCACACAACTGTATGTACTGAAGGTTAATTCTCCTGTCAGTTCCCCTGGCAGACTGATCTCATGAAATCGCGTTGCATGACACGCCAGTTTGATGCCATTTGGCGTGCTGTATATACGCATTTGCAAGTTTTGGAGTGTTATTGGACACCGTGTGTTCGTGTGTCAATATTTTCCCCGTTTGTGGTTCCCCTAAGCCTAACCATCACCCTAAAACTAAATCTTACCCTAACGCTAAACCTAAGTCTAAACCTAACCGGAAACATTCACCCTGACCCTAAGCCTCGGTTTGTGTCATGTGACGTGGCGTTCACATACATGCGGAAATCTTAAAATGCGTACATATAAGACGGCAATTAAAACTGTATTTTAATGCTAATTCATGATATCACGTTGCCCCCGGCCACGCTGTTGATGAAGACTTGGCAGCTCACTGCTTCTTATATGCTAATGCTAATGCTAGGTACTGTATGTGTATTAGGATGCATAAAATGCAGACAGAGAATTTCCTCAAGGGTGTAATAAAATGAGTTAATCTTAAACTTAACAACAAAATTTTCACCTACAGCTCAATTTCAGACATGTTCGTTCTAAATAAATTCATTCATTCATTCATTATTCTTGGACCATTGAAGGAGATTCCATTGTCTTGCCTTAAGAAACTAAATGATTAGCTATGAGAAGATAAACTACACAATCAATCAGTAATAAAACTGATTCATACCCACATCCAGAAGGACTACTTTACTAAACTACAGTCAGATTCCTGCCTTTTTATATTGAAACTTAGATATTTGTAAGAAGTGAAACCTGGTTAATGTGACCAAAGGGAAATGGAAAATGATCATCGTGTTAGTTTTATTTCTTAAATTTTGGTTTGTTTTGGGAAGAAGTGAAACAACCACAGACAAGGATTCACACACCCATAGACATGGAAAAAGAATACTAATATATCAGCTTTTTTCACCTTCACTCTCATTATTATACAAAACAGAACATAACCAAGCCAAATGTCACATACCCACAATGTGAAAATGTATAGAAAAAAAAATAACAGGTTCAAGCGGGAATTGAACCCCGGTCTTTTGCGTGACAGTCCAGTGCTCTGGCCGACTTGAGATCACACTAGGCTGTGTGTTGCCCCTGAACTACAATAAGTTTGACACCTCTCCACTATCTAATCTACTGATTTGACATAAAGTTGTTGCTGTGTCTACATTTATTTACCATTTGAATACATTGAATAGTATGAAAACATCCATACCTTTATCTAAATGTTCTATCTGTATCTGTGTGTTTCAGCTGATCAGGTGTACGGAGATCAGGACATGCATGAAGTCGTCAGAAAACACTGTATGGACTACCTGGTGAGTCTCCCTGACCTCTGACCTTTAAGTGAATCAGTCCTGTTTTTAAAGTTCTGTGGGTCAGGATTAGCTGCTCTGTTCGTGTCGATAAAGGTTTTTTTTCTCTTCCAGATGAAGAACGCAGACTATTTCTCCAACTACGTGACGGAGGATTTCACCACATACATCAACAGGAAGAGGAAAAACAATTGCCATGGCAACCACATTGAGATGCAGGCCATGGCGGAGATGTACAACAGACCGGTGGAGGTGTATCAGTACAGCACAGGTGAGTCCAGGCGGCCAATCACAGGCCACGGTTTGGTCTCTTGACATCAATTTTGTCTCTTTATGTCTTTTCAACTTGTTATATTGATTTTGTCTCTTTATATGTTTTATATTATTTCAATTTCTTTATGTGTTTTTGTGTTGCATTTCATTATTGTCTATTGACATAATATGGGATTTTCATCATTTCATTTTGGGCTTATTTTTTGGGGGAGGGGTTAAATTTTTTTCTCCACTTCTATGACATAATTTCATTTTACTTCTTTTTTTGTCTTGTTTTTATGTGTTTTACATATTTTTTTACTTATGTAGTTTTTGTCTCTGCATTTTTTTACATGATTTTTATCTTTTATTTTTTTTTCCTCTTGACATCTTTTCCTTCCTCATTGTTTTATGCTAGTTTATCAGTTTACTTTTCTTAAAAATCATTTTCATCTTATATTTTTCTGTCTTTTTTTAGCCTCTTTATGTCAATTTCATTTCTATATTTTTTGCATCTTTTTTGTCTTTTTGTAGTATTTCTGTCTCTTTACATCTCTCTACACCTTTCATGTCATTTTTATCTTTCGGCATTTGCATAATTTTTGTCTTGTATTGTTTTCATTTCTTTACATAACCTTCTGTACATTGGTTTGTCTTGTTGGTTATTTTGCAAACAGTTTAAAAGCACATATAAAATCTGATTTCCTCAACTTTTAAACTGGAAAGAAATAATAATTAGACTTTTACGATGATAATTATGATTATGACATATGTTTTATGTCTTCCTTATTCCTCGTCTTCCTGCAGAGCCAATCAATACGTTCCACGGCATCCACCAGAACAACGACGAGCCAATCAGAGTGAGCTACCACCGCAACATCCACTACAACTCAGTGGTGAACCCCAACAAGGCTACGATCGGGGTCGGACTAGGGCTGCCGGCCTTCAAACCAGGGGTACCAGAACCGAACTGCCGTTAGTTTGTTCAGTGTGAGTTCTGTGCGGTTCTGTGGTTAACCTGACTCCTCCCCCTTCTCCCTCCCCTCAGTACGCCGAGCAGTCTTTAATGAAGTCGGCCATCAAGACGTCAGAGGAGTCGTGGATCGAACAGCAGATGTTGGAGGACAAGAAGAGGGCGACCGACTGGGAGGCCACCAACGAGGCCATCGAGGAGCAGGTGGCTCGGGAGTCGTACCTACAGTGGCTCCAGGACCAGGAGAAGCAGGCCCGACAGGTATCGGAGGGGGGAGGGGTTTACCGGTGTACAGGCCAATGTATACAGGAGCAATACGGGTGCTTGAAATCCTTGAAAATGCTTGAATTTCAATGTTGTTTTTTCAAAGTGCTTGAATTTTTGTTTAGTGCTTGAAAGTGCTTGCAATTGTAACTCTGATGTGACTGATTTATTTATTGTTGTTCGGTTTGTGTTTTTTTGCATTTCCAGCCCCGTAAGGCCAGCGCCACCTGCAGTTCAGCGACGGCGGCGGCATCCAGTGGACTGGACGACTGGAGCGCCCGGTCGCCACGACAACGTGACTCAGACCCCTCCCACTCCGACCTCACAGCCGCCCCGGCGACCAACAACAAGCCCCCGTCTCCAGCCGGGGCCGCGCTCATCCTGAGCAAACCCCCCTCACCCTGCGCACCAGGTAACACGCACACATATGGATGAATGAATGAATGAACACATATGAATGAATGAATGAATGAATGAACACACATGAAAGAATGAGCAAGAATGAATGAATGAACACGTATGAATGAATGAATGGATCAGTGAACATAGATATGTGCGATAAGTCAGATATATTTTTTATCACCTGAGAATATCGATACACTGAGATCAGATCAGATTACATTACATTAGATAGAACTTCCTCAGGTTAAGGGTCCAGTAGCAACACAACACTGAGTGTACACATATAAGAAATATTACAAGACAAAAAGGAAAGAAAATAGTAAGAATAATAACTATAAAAAGAGAAACAGGCAATTGCACATTAGAAAGTACTAGTGGAAATAAATAATAAAGTAGTAATAATAATGAATAATAATAAAAAGTTATTATGTTATATTATAATATGCACAGTATGTATATATCTATATAGATGTATGATTGTATGCGTGATAGTTTCGAGGGTCAGGGGATTGTTCTGAAATGTTTGTTGTGTTTGTTCAGGTCCCAGTAATCAGAGTCGTCACCATTTGGAGTACAGAGCCATCATGCAGGAGATGTCACCTACAGCTTTTGGTAAGAAACACAAACAGAATATATGAAGAACAAACTGGAAAATATTAACTTTCTATGAATGCACTATAGGATAACTGGGCTGATTTAGTCTGATTTGCTCTTTCTGACAAATGGAGTGTTACTGTTAATTTAATGTAGATTTGAAACGGTTCTATAATGGGTCAGCACACATTAGAGTGGCAGATTAACCTTCATTCATTTGTTCGTTTATTCATTCATTCATTCAGTAACTGCTTAATCCTCTGGAGGGTGGTTGGGATTGTGGAGACAATCCCAACCACCATCAGGCCAAGGCATGGTTCAACCTATACGTTCTACCTCATCCCTGTCACATTCACACCTCTATGGCCAGTTTGGATTAGACCAATTAATCAATTAACAGTGTATCCGTGGATCCTTAAAAAGTCTTAAATGTGATTGTCCTGAATTAAGGCCTTAATTATCCTTAAAATTGATCATTAATCCTTAAATCTGACACTCAAAGGTCTTAAAAATCCCACAGACACAATAAATGATGTTTAATAATGATTGATTAGATTTATGTAGTGCTTTTTTAGTGCAGCTCTTCCTCCTCCCCTTCCTCCTCTTCTTCCTCCTCTTCCTCCACCACCACCTCCTTTCTCCTCCACCTTCTCCTCTTCCTCCTCCTCCTTTCTCCTCCACCTTCTCCTCTTCCTCCACCTCCTCTTCATCCCCTCCTCTTTCACCTCCTCCTCTTCCTCCACCTCCTTCTACTCTTGCTCCTTCTCCTCCATCTCCTCCTCTTCCTCCTCCACCTCTTCCTCCTCTACCTCCACCTCCTCTTCATCCCCCTCCTGCTTCACTTCCTCCTCTTCCGCCTCCTTCTCCTTCACCTCCTCCTCTACCTCCACCTCCTCTTCATCCCCCTCCTGCTTCACTTCCTCCTCTTCCGCCTCCTTCTCCTTCACCTCCTCCTCTACCTCCACCTCCTCTTCATCCCCCTCCTCCTTCACTTCCTCCTCTTCCTCCTTCTCCTCCTCTACCTCCACCTCCTCCTTCACTTCCTCCTCCCCCTCTTCCTCCTTCTCCTTCTCCTCCCATTGTTGTTGTTGAATCCGTCACTCTCCTCAGTCAACAGGAAGTGCAGGGCGTGGTGTTGAGTTTATCTGGGGTGAAACTCACCGGTGTCGCCCTGAAGAAAAACCCTCAGTTTCAGTCTTTGTTATGAGTTTTATCAAGCCTTCACCAACATGTGAAACTTAATTCTCTGTTCAACTGTTTTTCTTTTGTATTTTCAATCAGACGACGCTCAGAGAAAGTGACTAAATCCATCTCATTGTGTCATTCAGTGGTTTGGTGTCTGACTTACAGGGCGTCTGAAGTGTGTTTTTATTGGACGATACTATTGTCTGTTATGTAAGAACCATAAGAACCAGTCTGTTCAGTGGAGTGAAAATACCTTTAACAAGATTTAGTCTGTTTGATTTTATGTCAGATGATAAATTAATTATTCAGATTCTAGGTTTAAAATGTTTAACATCAGAATATGCAGGATTGAAAGGAAATGAAACCAAACAATGACAGATTTTGGGTTTTGACAAAGAAGAAAAACAGTTATATCATTATCATTAGTTATAGGTTATTATGGTAGCATTTTACTGGTGTGACCCACTTAAGATTGAATTGGTCTGTATGTGGAACCTGAACTAAAATGATTTTGACGTCGTTGATGATCTGTCTTAGTCCGACGTTATGTTTGTTAGTTTAGTAAAGTTGCAATCACCACATATGCATTCCACCAATCAGTGTTCTTCAGCACGTAGCCCCACCCCCAAGAATTCTGGGGAATCCGGAAATCTGAAAAGTCCCACCCACTAGGAATTTTTTTCAGGGAAAGTTTGGGGTCGAGGGGAAAAAAATTTACCAGTTAATTTTGGTCAAAACACATCGAGGGTTTTCATGGTAAAGTAAAAGTTCCTGCAGTGGAAAAGAGGCTATTTGACAGAGTGGCTAGTTCGCTGTTTTTTTTAAAGTTATCACTGATCTTTGAACCTGTATTTCATTATGGTATGTGTACTGCTTGACGTCTTGGCCAGGTCGCCCTTGTAAAAGAGATCTCCATCTAAATGGGATTTTATCTACTTAATAAAGGTCCTCTAGTTGTTTGACGTCTTGTGGAACACGTGGTGGAAGCTGTGAGTTTGCGTTGACCCTCTGTGTGTTCGTGTCCCCATCAGGCCTGACAGACTGGGAGGACGATGAGATTTTGGCGTCGGTTCTGGCCGTGTCTCAGCAGGAGTATCTGGACAGCATCAAACACCAGAGCACCGCCATGCATCGAGAGCGAGAGCCGTCGCCCGACAGCAGCTGATAGACGGCAGACCCACACAAAAACACAACCATGATGCTCCTCCTCCTCCTCCTCTGCCCTGCTCACCCCCCCTCCACTCTGACCCTCCTCAGCCCCGCCTCCCTCCCCTCACCGCTGACCTGCAGGAGATCGACCAGGGAAAAAATAAAACCCGAAACAAAGAAATGCACACTTATTTTCTTCGCCACGTTTCCGCTCATGTCTCCTCTTCCTTCCCTCAACGTCTCATCTCCTCCTCCAATCTCCCTCCAGCCAATAGTAATCCAGCTTTATCAGACCCCTCCCCCTTTCATTTTCTCTGAACTTGGTCTTAACACTGATTCGGGATCAGTCGGGATTTAACTCTCCTGACATTTAAACATCATATTAGGCAGCTTTCAGGCGACATTCACAGAAAACCGTTCATTAGCATCAGATCAATATTATCATTTAATCCAAACCTGTCTATCTAAACTGAAATGTGACCTTCACTCCTCAGCAGTTAGCATTTTTACTCATTTTCAGTTTTATCTACTGCACTTGTGCAATTGCACAGTAATAATCAATAGAAGACAATAGAAAACACTAAAAAACAGTTTATAGTCATGTGCAAACTGTTTTCTGGTGGGAAGATCACAGCTAAAGAATGCTAACTATATTACTTTAACAGTTTCAGATTCATGCTGCGTTTATATCTCAGACTTTCTGTAATTTATCAGAATTAAAAAAGGGGATATTGACAATATACAAGTTGGAAAAAGGTTCCAAATATCTTATTAAAAAAAAAAAAGGTAAATGTTGGTCTGCGAAAGTGATAAAACCCAAATTTTGCAGATGTATTTTATTTTACCTTTGAGCTATGCCTTGTTTTACTGGCAAGCTAACGCTATAGCTTCAGTCACTTTTTTTAGGTTTAATGTTACACATGTGCAGTTCATTCAGTGTAAGAATGTTTCAGGCTATTAGAAACGTCCAGCTTTTGCCCAGTTAGCTTTGAAATAATAATAAGATCCATAAGCACAGCTGCTACCTGCTAGCTAGTACTAGCTAGTTTTTCAGAGTCAGTTAAGAGTGAATATCAAGAGACATTAAATGCTTCCTGGACCACTGACCAAAAAATATGTCCCTTAAATAGTTAGCTAGCAACAAAAAGCAGTTTTTTTGGCCCTACTTGATGTTTTCAAATTACTTTTGCACAACAGTCTGATTCTGTTAGCTCAAAAGAGGATGCTAATTTAAGTGTCTTGTTAACTGAGTTAGCATGTTCTTTAGCAAGCAAGATATCACCTTAAGTCTTACTAAGTTTTTTCTTACACCGCTAACAAGTGTTGCTGTTAGCTTAGCTGCTTAAAACAAGTGGTTTTACCTCATCTTTTGACCCGAATCCCTCAAAATGAATGCTTTTTTTTTAACAAGAATCTTTATTTAGAACAGAACTCCAAGTTTGAACGACCTATTGTACTGATTGTAGGAATGTTTAATGAACACGTGTGAATGGGAAGAAGAGTACTAAAAAGAGTACTCTTCTTCCTCCCCATAAACTGAACCAACCTCCTCGTAATCCTCAAAATAAATGCTAATCAGGAACAAAAACTGTCCCTGTTAATCAGAGTTGAAAAAGATGATGAGTTGCTAATCAGATTTATTATTATTAAAAAAAAGAGTCTGACTGTGTTAAAGTGTCCCGTAGATTAAGTTAGCATGCTTTTTAGCAAGCAGGCTTTCACCTGGAGTCTTACTCTGTTCTGAAGCTAGTTCTGCTAATACTGCTAGCTAGCAGCGCTACAGTTAGCTTAGCTGCTGATAGCGAAGTCATCTCCATCATGTTCACAGCCACCACAGATTTACTTTCCATCATTAGCTTGGAAATGAAACTCCACCTCAACCATCTGTAGTACCATCTCCCTCCTCCTCCTCCTCCTCCCCCTCCTCCTCCTCTTCATCCTCCTCTTCCTCCTCCATCACCTCCATCATCGGACTTATTTAGCTGCATGTTTAATTGACCACGACCAATATCATCATAGAGAAAAAGTGACAAATAAAAAGGAGAGAAAAAAATAGAAAATTGTCATACTTATCCTCCTAATGTTTGATTATTGTTGTTATTATTAATAATATAAGTTTGTTTTATTTTATTTTCTCGTTTGGGATGAAAATACCTTTTTTTTTTCTTTGAATAAAAAGAGGAAAATGTTTCTGAAAAAATGTTTGAGAGTTTTTCTTTTCTGCAAACAAACACAAAGTGAAGCAGCATCAGTAACACAATTATACTGATACCAAAGCTCATTAGTGGTAAGAGTGAGTTTTTCATATTTTAACGCAGCTTTTGTCATGGCTCTACATATTTTTTCCACACATAATTAGTAGATTTGTTCATTATTCCTATTACTATGACATAGACAAAAGTACATATGCATGAGTCACCTACTTTGTTTTCTATTTTAATTAATATATTTTCTGTAACTATGTGACCCATTCCTGGGGTAACTTGTCATTTTACACACAGGGTTATTCAAAAAGAATGAACCGATTTCATTGCGCAATATTTTAATAAGGAAAAGCAATAGAAAACTACAGCCAAGTCACAAGTATTCTACTCACAATCAACTTTTATTTTCTTACAAGTGTTCAATGTGGCCACCACCTGCAGCACGGGCAACATCAATGCAATAAGAGAATTCCTACCAGACGCTGCCCGTCATGTTGCCCGTATCGTTCCTTATTAAAATATTGCGTAATGAAATCGGTTCATTCTTTTTGAATAACCCTGTATCATATCACGGATTATTTGAAGGAAAATCTTTAACTTTGGCATAAACATTCATTAGGATTCAAGACTGAACTGTTATTGATTGAACCCTCAAAGACCTAATCAGCCTGCAGCAACAAACAGCATCTACTGATAGAAAACATTTAATACCTGCTGATCCACTAATCCTATCAATACATGTCAATAAGTGATGTAAAATACAGTTATTCATCTTTTCATGGTCATCAGATATGACCCACTTGGACGTTCAGAGGCTCCGTAGTTACCATGGAAACACCGTCATCTTCTACAACGTTGATTCACTAGTAAAACCCATGGAGTTGGATCAATGACAGTGGATGGAGACACTGGGTTTTACGTTCGGTTATTGATATAGTGACTGAAAAAGTCACTTTTTCTTCACTTTTGTCTGTTTTTGACATAATAATCTTTGAATTTACTCTGAACTTTAATGAACATCTACATGATCAGTAAATTAAATATAGGAAATACCTGATTTTCAAAATGCAGAGCGTAATATTATAATAAACTGTAATAAATCACTTAGGAAAGGTTCAATGTAGAGAAAAATGTGAGAAATAGTTCTAGGTCTTTAAGGATGAAAGGAAACTGTCCTTATAAATTATGATTTTAACTTATGAATACATGTGTTAATGTTGACATCATTTCACAAGTTTACAAATGAACTGTAACAAAAAAAATGTAATCACATGAATCATTAATTATCTGTTGTTTTTGCTGTAAGAAACAATAGAGCATGTATGTTATTGTCTAGTTTCTGAGGTCATGTAGCTTCAGTAACTCATATAAGTATAAAATTTAAATATCCAGTACTATAAATATACTATATTGTACTGTAAATGTGGTTTTAAATGTATTTTCTGCCTCTTCTTGTGTGGATATTGTTGAGAATAACTGTACTTTTTCTTCCCTAAGTTTTCAAGAGTCAAGATGTCTAATTTTGGTTGGCTTATAATTTACTTTTGATGCTCTTATATTTATATATGTAGGGATGGTATGGTTTACATGGTGAGAGAAATATCACAGTGGTCAGGAAATACAATATGAAGACTGATGAACTTTTCCACCAAGTTATTATTGTAGAGCAGTCTGTCATCAACGTCATGTCATATTAACCCATAATGACCCTTAGTGGCTGTTGACAAATGAATTTTTTTTCTCTATTTAACCTTTCTCAAGTGATTTACCACTTTATTACCACATTATCCTCTTTTTTTTGCATGTTTCAGTGCAAATCATGTATTTTCCTCTATTTAATTCACTGATCATATAGATGTTCATTAAAGCTCAGAGTAAATTCAAAGTTCATTATATCAGAAAACAGAGAAAATTAGGAAAAAATGACTGTTTCAACAAAATATTTCATTAACTGAACATAAACCCAGTGTGTCCATCCACTGTCATTGATCCAACTCCATGGGTTTTACTGTTGAATCAAT
>JAPQRQ010000026.1:5039452-5049497 GCA_037367365.1 Apogon talboti | reverse complement strand
TATTTTCAGTTGAATAACCTCTCAGCTGGCATGTCTGTTTCTGCACATGAAATTTGACACCATGGCAACGTGGCCCTTTTGTTTATATGTTGCTAGGTAACCCACTTCCATGATGATTCTATGATTCAACGCAATTGTAATGTAGTTAAAATTATTCCAAAATTACAAATATATCCCAAAATATTGGTCCTATCAACTTGCCATTTTCACCAGTCTGATCCTTGACCCAAAATACATAAGTAACTCCAAAAGGCAAAGGCCAGCTCTGTCCGGTTTTTGAGTTAGAAATTGGATACACACAAATGCATACAGATGCCACTTGGCTTTTAATATATAGATGCCCCCAGGTTATCATTTACACATGTGCGTTATACTTACAGATCACAGTGGATCTACAAATACATAAACATGTAGTAACAGGCAGAATGTTGTTAAAATTACAATTATTTCTCTAAAGACATTTCAGGTTTTTCATATTTGTTCAGGTTATTCACATATTTTGTGAAAGGATAGTTTATAAATATTAACATTTTCATGTAATTTCACCTTTTTTTTTACACTAAAACAAAGAGAAAAATTTGGAGTTGTCATTATAAGTTATTATGATCATATTTTACTGGTCTGACCCACTGGAGATGGAATTGTTGGCTGAATGTGGAACCTGAACTAAAATTAGACTGTTAAATATCTTTAGTGGAATTTTTGCGTTTCATAAATTCATCCCAGGGGCCGGATTGGACCCTTGGGCCCGCCAAAGGGTTGTATGTTTGACACTTAATCTCTTTCATCATTTTAACGTCCCCTTGTCCATTCCTCCATTTCCCAGAATGCCAATCTCTCATTCACTGGTGTTTAGCGTACGAGCCTGAGCGCCGTCCGACGCTGGAGCAGATCCTGTCCCACCCCTGGGTGGTGGCGGCGGACCTGGAGGATGAGGAGGAGGAAGAAGAGGGAGCAGGAGACTCTCTGACCGCTCACTCTCTCTGACTCTGATTGGTCGACTCTAAAACCTCCACTGGACTGAAGGTTTATGGAGCTGAAGGCGGATTTCAACACTGGTGACAGAGGAACTATTTATATTTTTATTTAAGGCCTCGTCTGTGGTTGACTGGACTTTATTTACGTTTCTACTGAGCTGACGGTCAGGTTCACTCCTGTTTGTTTATTTATTGTGAATCACTGTGTATTTATTTTTAATGTGACGAGGACAGTGGTTCTTTACAGCTCCTTTTGTTTTTTAAATAAAACTGTCAACACTGTAATTGAGTCAAACATTTTACTTCTTTCTCCCACAAATGTGTAAAAAAAATGGAAAGTAATCTATCACTGAGGTGACTGCTCTGCCAAAAAAAGCATTAAAAAGCAGAAGTCAGGACAAAAGCAGTAAATGGAAGAAAAGGAACCGAAAACATGAAACAACAAATACCTGAAGTCCAGAAAAATGTCCAGAAGATGCATGTTGTGGCCTTTATGATGACAAACGTCTCAAACATGTGGCTCTTAAGTGTAGTGTTTCATATTGGAATGTCTAGTGGGTTTGTTCTTCCACATTTATGTCCCAAACGTCTGTACAGTGGAGACTTAACACACATGACCCAAACAGGGTCTGATCCAGTTCGTTAGGGTTCAGTTCAGAGGTCAAAGGTCACTCTGTCCGGTAGAGACTCGTCCTTTTAATGTTTCTGCAAATCCTTGTGTATTGTTGGGGTTTGAATGAAGTGGCTGTTGGTCACTTGGTTGTTTATTTACATTAAATATGAATCTTAAGGATCAAATACTGATCCCATGTCTGAATAAAAGTTTTTTTCATACTTTTGTGTTTCTGTGTTTTTTATAAAAAAAATAACAAATATCTCTGAGTTCAGATGAAACATTAATGACTCATTTTCCTCCAGCTTTTTGTCTCAGAAAGAAGGAAATTCAAGTCTCTTTACCTTTATTTTAACCACATAAAGTCCCATTGAGACTTTTACAAGACCAACCTGGCCGAGGTCAGCAGCACACCCCCCATACTATGATAAAAACAGGTTCAAAGATCAGTGTTAAAAAAACAAGAAACAGGCAATAATTTAGTGAAAACAAAGTAAGAGTTTGACAAAATCTTTTAAAGTCCAATGTAGTTTATTATTATTAATAATAATAATAATAATTTTTATTTATAAGCGCCTTTCAAGTCACCCAAGGACACTGTACAACAGTAGTTAAAAAGGTAATACATAGAATACAAAAGAAAGAAATAAAAGGTATTACAAGGTAAAAAAAGTGAAGAGGTGCTGTACATGGCAAATAAGGTGCAACATTTACAGTGGGAATGCCATCCTGAGAAGGTGCGGTTTAGGTCCCTATCACAAATCACTGTTGGGTTTTCATTATAACTTTTGTTCCTGAAGGTCTGAGCAGAGGACAGCAGCATCTATAAAGCACTTAATGTTATTTTTATTAGTAAGAATCAATCCCAAGAGTCTGTTTCTAAAACTCTGGGTCAGAAATGAAAACAGACGAGTTGATGAATGAGTTCACTAAAGAGAAGAGACCTCTGATGTAAAAGACAAGTCCCTGCTGTTAAGAGCCTCCAGTCACATGACACACAGTAGTTCTACAGTGTTTATGTCTAATTTCTTCATTGTCCAGATGGAATCCTGTTGTGGTCCACATTTGGGCCGGTGTCCACCTATTGGTCACCACTGTTTCAGACCCAGGTGCTCGACTCCAAAGCAGAAGGTTAAAACCTTCTGCTTTGGAGTCGATCGCCTCTTATCCCAGTGAACTATAATCCACTGAGTGGAGGCTGCAGTTGGAGGCCTCCTTTCCATGGCAACAGCAGCTGTGGCTCATGGGAATTGTAGTATTCAGAGCAAATGAGTGGTTTTGAAAGACATGTCGACATTTGTGACATATTCTATTAAATCTGGTTCACGAGGAGACGCCACAAGTTGTCTTTTGAGTCTCAATCTGAAAAAGTTTAAGAAACACTTTAAACACTGAATTTATATTTAACCCATGAAGACCGAGGCTACTTTTGTGGCAGTTCCCAAATTATTTTTTCTCTATTTTTAACTTTTCTTAAGTGATTTATCACCATTTAATCTAATATTATGCTCAGTATTTTGCATTCTTAAGTGAAAATGTGGTATTTTCCTATATTTAATTTAAAGATTATGATTGATGTCCATGAAAGCTCAAATGAAAGCTGAATGTTATATCAAAAACAGAGAAAATGGACGAAAATGTGACTTTTTCAGTAAAATCTATCATTAACTGAACATAAAAACAAATGTGTCCATCCACTATCATTTATCCAACTCCATGGGTTTTACTGGTGAATCAATGTTTTAGAAGATAATGGTGTTTCCACACTAACTACAGAGCCTCTGAACGTCCAAATGGGTCATATCTGATGACCATGAAAAGATGATAAACTGTATTTTACACCAATTATTTACATGTATTGATAGAATTCGTGGATCAATAGGTATTAAACAGTTTAGGTCAGTGGATGTTTGGGTCTTTGAGGGTTAACGTGTAGCTATATTAGTTAAAGTTTTGAGTCTTTTGTCTAAGAGCTCTCTATAGTGTGTAAAAAATGCCCAAAAACTGTCGATAACTAACACAACTTCTTGGTTTTTTCTTTTCAGGTCATGTTTTGGTTGTGGTTTTCATAATCCAGAAGTGTGTCAGGCCACTGTTACTCATCACAGGTCTGATCACTGATAAGACTCAGCACAGGATCCACCTCCACCACAGATCCTCAACAAACACCTCCATCCTCAACGTGCATGTTGGTAACAGAGACGAAATTAAAGATGACACACTCAGATTGATTTCCAGGTCACAGACAGGAGGTGAGGAAGAAATACTAGAACAATAAGAGGCTTTTAACCCTGTAAAATTGTGAATTGTGTGCAATATGTCATGCAATAATCCTCTGTTCTTACAATAACAATGCAATATTTCATAGTTATACACATTATTAGTATTGAAAATATTGTGTCTATTCATATTTTATGTCTTTTCTTTTATTCTACTTTTAGTTCAATTCTTATTTTACTTTTGTTAAATATTATATTCTATTTTTTTATTTCACTTTTTTGTTTTTTTTTTTGTAATTTTATATTTGTCCTATTCCTATTTTCTGACATATTGTTTTTTTATTCATACTGTTGCACTGACTCAAGTAGCTCTCATTGAACACACAATGACAATAAAGGCTATTCTATTCTATTCTATTCTATTCTATTCTATTCTATTCTATTCTATTCTATTCTAGTCTATTCTAGTCTAGTCTATTCTAGTCTATTCTGTTTAATCGAATAAAGCTCAGTCCCAACAACTGAAAGAAGCCTTTTGTGGTTATTTCATTTGTTGGATTGAGTCTTTTTGTCTGATTATTGAGCACATTTCTACACCGAAGGGATTTAAACTGACACTGATACATGTCAAACTAAAGTGTGACTTGTAAAGATTTTTCACTCTTCAGACTTTTTTATATAAACATAAACATTGCACTACTGTCATCTCCGCTGCTGCTTGGTTCCATTGTGTACCATCTCACCTCATAACCATTACCATTACTGTATTGCACTACTGCTGCTACTGTAAATAGATTGACATGTACGCTTTATATCTTGTTATAGTTTACTCTTTATACTCTTTATTTATTCTTATTCTATTTTTTATCTTTTTTAAAACGCATGACGTTGAATAAGGTGAGAGACAAACAATATCTCAAATATCTGTATGTTATGCATCCAGTGAATTGACAATAAAAGAATCTTAGAATCTTGAATCTTTATTTGGTCGATTTCATGCCCAACGGTTGCACTCTATCCTAACAAATTCCTCCTGCAAAACTGAAACAAAATGATTAAAAAAAAGAGTGGATTCATGACCTGTTGTTGAATAATATTATTATCTATTTATTTATTTTACAAAACTCTAGTTCAATAAAACCTCAGTTTCAGTTAAAACTCCTGGATGTATACATGTGTAAAACCTCCTTCCTGTTTTACACACATTGGTCCGGCAGGTGGCGCTAAACACAGACACAGTCACTCAGGTGAGGCGTCTCCCAGCAGCCAATAGGATTCATCCTGATGAACCTGAAGCTCAAACAAGGAAGTATTTGTTTTACTGTCACAGAGGAATGGGCGGAGAAAGAGGTCTTACTCTGTTAGAAAAACCAGAGCTCCTCAGCACTGTCAGTTTCTATTACATTGAAATAAACTATGTAAAACAAATGAGGCATGAGGCTGTGTTTAAATGAATGAATTATCTGCTATCCAACTCTCTTTCCAGTTGTTACATATTTTATTAGAAGCTGTCCAAAGGGATTTGTTCTCATTCAGGATCACTTCATCCCAAATATTCCTTTATACTATTTTCATCAATTAAATTTCTCACTGTTTTCTGAAATTTGTGTCATGCTATTTGCGTCTTTTGTGTCATTGTTGTCTTCTTACATATTTTATAACATTGTCTTGTGTTCTATGTTGTTTTGATTTTACTTTATCTCGTTTCATCTTTTACAATATTTTTCTCATTATGCCTTCTGCATCAGTTTTATCTTATATCTGTTATATCATTTTTGCCTCATTATGTCTTTTATCCTGTTTTCGTCTTCTTACATTTCTAATGTTTTTATCTTGCGTCGTCTTTTATGTTTTCATCATGTTGTGCCTTAGGATCAGTTTGTTTGTGTTACTGTTCCATTTATTTAGGTTGAAATCTGTATTGATGTCATGAAAACATGCATTGTTGTGAAATAGAAACTAATCAAACTAAAGTAATGAGTCTGTAAGAAAGATGCAGATATTTGTGTTAAAATGTAAACAGTGAACGTATAAAGTTTTCAGATAAATAAATAGATATCTGAAAAATCAGCCTATGTTCTATTGCAAAAAAATTCAGCTTCAGTCTCTACAATCATCATACCCATGACATGATGATAAAGATGAATAATAGTAGGAATGCACTGCAAAAACTGCAGATTTGTCATATTTTATAGATGTTTCAGTGTACGTGTCTGATGCTTTGCTTGACAATAATAATAAAGGGGCGTGGTTTTTTTTCCACAGGGTGAGACCTCTGTTAGGCAGGTCTTATCTCCGTGTGGGTCTTGTTCCTGTTCAGGTTCCGTGAATCGAGACTCCGGTGTGACACCTGTCCAGTCTGACGGGGCCGCTCATTCACGGGAACCATACAGACAAACCGGACCGGAGCTCCGGTTGGGATCCACACTGACAGCCGGGTCTAGCGCTGAGGCTAGCCGAGCGTTAGCCGGGCAGGCAGCGGGGCGATCAGCGGGCAGAGGCACAGCAGCATGGCCGGAGGGAACCACAGCAGGGCCGGGGAAGAGAAGGCATCGAACCGGGGTCAGAGTGACGGTAAGCGGAGCGCTTTACACGGCCCGCACGGCTCTACCGCTGGCAGGCAGCATACGACGGAGGTCGGTGGTGTATTTAACATAAAATACGCATTTGTAAAGACATAAGTGAAAAATTTAACACACATTTCATCAGCCTTTCAGCATGAACATCCAAAGCACAGACAGCCCCTGATACAGACTGTACGAGCTAGCGTTAGCAACTAGCGGCTAAACTAGCCAAACTTAGGAGACTTAACAAGGGTCATTTTAACAAAATAAAGTTATGTAATGTAGTCAGTAGTTAATGTTAGCGTTGGTAAAAGTTGTTTTACAGCGTTAATTAGTAAAACTGACCACGGAATATTAACTTAATATAAATAAAATGTCATATTAGCATGCTAACCGAGCAGGAAGCTAGTGTACCTACAAGGCTAGTCTACATTCACTAGCTAACGTCTCTTTAAAGTGAAATGAATCAAGTGTAACTAAGCTGAACATCTGTTTGTGTTGTGTCATAACGGCGTAAAGGCCTGAACATCAGCAACTGATGTTAAAACATCGTTAATACATTTTCTTTAGAAGTATAAGTGAGGGTCGTGGGGCTGATGGGAGGTGTCAGTTGGTGACGTGGAGGTTTGTCTCAGGTTGGTTTGCATTAGATTCAGGAACAAATACACGGTTGTCAGGCTTTTCCCCCAAGTCACACCAAGGGGCTTATTCAGAAA
This sequence comes from Apogon talboti, assembly GCA_037367365.1. Lineage (NCBI taxonomy): Eukaryota > Metazoa > Chordata > Actinopteri > Kurtiformes > Apogonidae > Apogon > Apogon talboti. Next base: position 5,042,408 of record JAPQRQ010000026.1, on the reverse strand, counting down.
AAGCAGGTTCATTCGACTCTAACACTGGGCTCCAAGTTGGGGGAGACTGTTTTCATCTCCAGAACAGCTGATCTGAGTTCAGTCCATTCAGTAACCTGAGAGGACCAGTGGGCTCTGTAGACCCTCCAGATCATATCAGAAACAGGGACTTGATTGCTCAGAATGAAGCCTGGCCACCTTCTGGTGACCCTAAGCAAGGTGTTTCTTCGTCTTCTCAGATTTGAAAAGTTCATTGTTGGACATAGGCGTTCCCTAGGTTTTGCCATGTTTTTCACTCTTTTGCTGCTATTGACCACAACGGCTCGTCTCTCCACTGTGTTTTTTTCTGGTCTTGATTTCTGGTGTAACCTTGAGGTGTCCATTCTGTGATTCTGGTTGTCCATCTGTTGTCTAGCCTTCTAGCTTCGTGTTCTGCCCATGTCCACTTGAGTTTGTTGACAGTCTCAAGTATGTCTCTAACTTTTGTGTGTTCTCTGATCCACTTTGCTTTATTTTTGTCTTTCCCAGTGATGTTCTGCTTGATTCTTTCATGAGCCCTTTCCATGGTCCTGAGCTTGAGTGACTGTTGGTTTGTCAGATTTATTTATCTGCCAAACATGGTGTTTAGGGAGTTATAATACGTGTATAATTATGTTATTATTCATTGTACAGAATTACATGTTATTCCAGAATAGTGTATTAAGGGAGAGCAGGATACAACATAAAACAGTTTGGCTTTGGTTACATAGTTAATGTATAACTCCAGCCATTACATATATCTACAAAGGGAAAGTCTTTAAGTGGTTGAGAGGAGGTGAGGAGGGTCTGAATGTCCCGGTAGATGTGAGCCAGTTCAGGGACTTCCACAGGACAGACACCGACGCACATCTATATGAGGACCGAAAGGGTTAGTTTGGGTTTTTGTACTGTTTTGTCTCCTAAAAGGCCCTCATACTAAAAGCAATACCACTTGAATTGTGTACTATTTGCATTTCAATTACTACTCTGCCTTGCAGGCCTTTCCTGTTGTACCTGAAGTCCTGCAGAACTCCTTAAACCAACCAGACCCGTCCAACAATAACAGTGACTTGGCAGCTGCTTTATCCAGTCTGATGGAAGTGTATGACTGTAGTGTTTTAAGATGTATATGCTAGATCAGATCCAAACCGATGAATGAAATGGTTGATTATTGCAGCAGTTTGAGACATTGAAATGAACAAGTCTGGTGGATTTCTATAGTCGTATTGGGTTCAATTCTGTGTTGGAAAATGACATTTCGCCCATTCAATTAGTTGATTAGTTAATGATTGACTGAATAATGGTGCAGCTCTCGATGACACAAGCAGCACACTGACATAAAGTAAACATGGAGGGACACTGAAGTCAGCGTTAAGTTTGATTTATGTTGAAAGGGGTGTGAGTATATAAGTTAATCTTCATCCCGCTCCTTTTTGAATGTTTTCTTTTCTTTTTATGTTAATTTTATGTTGTTTTGGTTTTAATGTTATTTTCGAAATAAAATAAACAGTCAATCAATCAAGGGTGGTGGAAGCAGAGCAGATTGTGTGGAGATATTGTCATGGCCTGGCTCCAGACCACAACGAAATTGCAAATCAACAAAAGCTGAGTGATCCATCTGTGTTATCAGTGTGAATTCGAGGTGTTGCATGAGTGGAGCGGCATGTGTTGAATGTGTGCAAGAGGAAAACAACCACAGCTAATCACCATACCCGGTCATGTGAAAAGCCAAAAAACAGAAAAAATGAAGGACAAAATAGATCTGGGCTGTGTTGCAACACTGCCCAAATAAGCAGGGAGAGAGAGCAGGAGAGCTTAAAGCCTCCCCCTAATTACTGTAGACCCAGCACCTGCAGAACCTAGAGCTAGAGCAACTAGAGAGGCAGGAAAATGAAAGGCTGGGCCATGACAGTGTAAACCAATACTCCGATCATCATCTGATATCTGGAGTTGTCAGATTATTCAAGTGATCATGTAATCAGGATAATCTGATCTGTTTTATCAGATAACAGCAGTAATGTGATTATGAGAATCAGATTAACACACCTGGATTTTTCCCCAGTACTCCGATGTCTTCCTACTTGTGCACAGGTTAATCTGATTTGTTTAGTTCTATTACATCTGCGTAAACACAATTAAAATCGTAGAGAATGAAGGGTTTATAGACAAACGTGAACAGAAGACAATAACAGGAAGTTTGATTCTACCATCACTACATACGTACATACTTCGAAAGAAATCTGATAATGGACTGGAGCGTCAAAACCAGGGTTTATTGATTAGTGTATTTCTTAAGTGCTTGTAAATGCGTCAGACCTGATTATTCCAATTATCCAATTACTCCCAGTCATCTGACTTTTATGGTCATGTAAACAGGCTCAGTGGTAAACAGGAAGAGAATGAAGAAAAAGAGCTTTTTCCACCAGTTGTCACCTTCACCAGTGCTCAGATTGAATACTGGTTTACAGTGATGTAAAAGTCGCATGAATTCTGAACAGATTGTTCAGAAAGGCGTTGCATCTGCATCTTGTCAACAACAGACCACAAATGAAAATGCCAGATTCCATGTGGTTTGTGAAATCCACTCCCAGTATACTCCCATTATTTGTACAGGCCGTGACGCTCCACCATAGGCTGTTTTATCCCTCCACAGTCATAGCAAACATAAAACATGGTGAGGGCGTAACCACTCTCAATTGCGTCACAATGTAAATTCATTTCAGGATGAGTTTGGGACGTGCAGCTGATGTTACAGTGAATGGCGAAGAAAAGTAAGCTTACGAGACATTTATTATGCACATATGTGTCAATGTTGGCGTTAAACAGCTGTTTAGGCTCAGATGCAGCTACAACAGAGAAATCAACCCACCTCAATGAGATAAACTTTATTAGGGCCCGAGCAGTGGCCATGCAATGGCCGCGAAGGCCCTATTGTAATTGTAATGTTTATTATTATTAT
>JAPQRQ010000026.1:5018210-5039352 GCA_037367365.1 Apogon talboti | reverse complement strand
ACTGCCTCTTTCATTTAAATGGATTGACCCACCCCGAGTTGCGTAGGTGCGCGAGGGCCCATCATAACTGCTTGCAGTTACTAGTTGTATTTGTTTTTCGAAGCAGTAAGTGTTGCTTTTCCACTGAACTGAGCACCTTCTGCCTAGTTCAGCCCAATGTATCTCAAGTGGGTTGGACCAGTAGAATAATAGAATAATAACCTATTAATGATCTCAACCCTAAACTTTTCTCTGTGTACATGATGAAACTGTTTACAAACAATTTGAAGTTTCTCAAGAAAACTAAGTGCAATTGGAACAGTATTATGTCTCAGTTTATCATTTACACATGTGCACTACAGCTTATAATAATTTTGAGTAATTTGAAAAACATGAACACAATTAACAGAAAGAAAATGAGCAAAATAAAGAATAACAAGAAAAAAAACTTGTACAAATATAAACAAAAATTGGAGAAACATGAACAAAATGAACAGAAATAAACACATAAATAAAAGCAAACCAATATGATCAAATGAACCATAACAAGAACAAAACCTGCACAAAAATGAACAAAACCTTGAGAGACATTAACAAAATGATGTTAAAATTGCACTTAAGACACTTCAGCTTGTTCATGTTTTTCAGGTTATTTGCATTTTTTGTGAAAGGATATTTTGTAAATGTAAACATTGTCACGTAACTGTATGATAATATTTTATTGGCCACACCCACGTCAGATCATATTTGTCTGTACGTCCTAAATTAAATAGATTTTGACATCCTTCACTGTTAATATCTTCAGTGTAATTTTGACATTTCACAAATTCCTCACATGGGCCGCATTGAACCCTTTGGTGGGCTGGTTTTGGCCCATGGACTGTATGTTTGACGCCCCTGTGAGAGACACAAGCAATTTACCAACCGCTTTAAAGAGATGGTCGAAAAAAGATAAATTTGACGTCAGATTAAGAGAACATCATGATGTTCTGTGTCTCTGTTATTATGTAAATGAAAGACACGTCCTTCTGCTTCCTGCACAGTGAAAAATAACTTTATAAAGAAATAAATAATAACATATCAAAAATAAGTAATAAAATAATAACTTCATAAAGACAAAAAACCATGACCTGACAGCTACATATTCATGAGACACTTGGAGCATCACAGGTCAAACATACAGGATTGAGTTAGTCGCCATGGTAACGGAGATGCTCTCGGTCTGTCTGTCTCTGTATCTGTTGTGTAATCTAGTAATACAACTTAATTTTACTTTATACAACATGCTATGAAGTCTCATCCAGTCACATCTTCTCATCTTTTCAAGTCCAGTAAGGTTCAAATAAAAGCACTGATGTTGATCACTGATTGTCTATTGACTAAAGATCACTGTCACTGCTGATGTAAACCAGTCTGATCACTGTAACATCATAAATACAGCCTGTTATCTGCACTTGAGGGTTTGACTTTTCAGAAGGTGTTTATGTAGTGTCTGGATGACAGCCAATAAATCATTAATCATAAATATTATAGATAATGATTATTATCACAAATATCAGATCATTATTTCTGTACAGTTTAAAGACTGATGTTGGTCTTGGATGAAAGTTGAAGAGACTAAATGGTTATTTGTGTTTTTGATTAGAAGTAGATTAGCTAGAAATAGAAAAAAGTAAAATAAAATAAACATGATTACAATTGCATGACAAAGTGAAGGAAATAAAACCTATAGACAACAAATATAAATATTATGAATATTGCGATAAAGGTAATTACTGTGACATAGAATACTATTGTATGATTTTTAAAATTTATTTTATTTTGTTTAACATTTATTTAACCAGTTAAATCATTAAGAAACATTCTTTTTTGTAATAATGTCCTGGCAAAAGTCAAAGCAGCAGAAAGTTACAACCAGGGTTGTCAAACATGCGGCCTGCGGACGAAAACCGGCCCGCCAAAGGGTCCAATCTGGCCCATGGGATGAATTTGCAAAGTGTAAAAATTATACCTGAGATATAAACATTAAAAGATGTCAAGCTCGTTTTAGTTCAGGTCCCACATACAGACCAATATGATCTAAAGTAAAATAATAGGATAATAACCTATAAATAATGACAACTCCTAATATTCTTCTTGGTTTAATGTGCAAAAAAAAACATTAAATATTTACATTGACAAACTATCCTGTAACAATAAAACATGAATAACCTGAACAAATATGAACAACCTGAAATGTCTAAAGGAAACTAAGTGCAATTTTAACAATATTCAGCCTGTTATTAAATGTCTTGTGCCTTTTGTAGATCTGATCTGTAATGCACATGTATAAATGATAAGTTGAAACATAATATTGTTAAAATTGCACTTATTTTTCTTAAGAAATTGGTTTCTTAATTTGTATAAGGATAGTTTGTAAATGTAAACATTTTCATAATTACTAGGTTAAGTTATTCATAAGTTGTTTTTTGCACTAAAACGAGTCAAATTTGGAGTTGTCATTATTTATGGGTTATTATGCTATTATATTACTTGAGATCAAACTGGGCTGAATGTGGAACCTGGAAGAACATGAGTTTGACACCCTTGGTTTCCGCAGCTGATGTCTAAGGAAAATGATCAGGATGTGAAAATAGTGCTGAGGTGTGATGTAATCATTACTGTTTTATCTCCCTGTATTTAACTCTATTTAGTGTTACAGATACAATTAAATGTTTTCTGTTGATCTCTTTTCCTTCAGTCAACAAGAAGTTGAAGTACATCAGCCTGGCGGTGCTGGTGGTCCAGAATGCTTCGCTCATCCTCAGCATCAGATACGTGCGCACGTTGCCGGGTGACCGCTTCTTCGCCACATCAGCCGTCGTCATGGCAGAGGTCCTGAAAGTGTTGACGTGTGTGATCATCATCCTGCTGCAGAAGAGATGTAAGTAAAGGTGAAGGTGACGCTTTAGGGATGGAATCTAATCCATCCATCCAAGTCATTTATTTTCAGGGTCTACATTCAGCCCAATGTGATCTGAAGTGGGACAGACCAGTAAAATAATAACATAAGGTATGACTTTATTTATCCCACTGTGGAGAAATTTTACAGTTAACAGCAGCAACATACAAGTGTCGAGAACAAGACAGGAAGCAAAACCACAAACGAGTGAGAAATTAAGAAATCAAGAGAAAAATAAGAAATTTGGTATTTATATAGATATTTATATAAATATGGTATTAGAATTCAAAATCAAGTGATTTACATAATATAATTAGAATAATAATATAATGGCATATAAATAATGATGCCTCCGATTTTTTCTTTTAGTGCGAAAAAAACTTATGACTAATTTATAAATTATGAAAATATTTACATCAACAAACTATTCTTTTACAAAAAAATGTGAATAACCTGAAAAAATGTAATTAAGCACAATTTTAACAATATTATGCCTTATCATTTAATTCTGTGCAGTACAGATCAGATCTACAAAGGCAGAAAACATTTAGTAACAGGCAGAATTTTGTTAAAATTTTACTTTATTTTCTTTAGACATTTCAGGTTGTTCATAATGTAAATATTTTGTGAATTAAATGTTATTTTATTCACATTAAATCAAGAAGAAAATTTGGAGTTGTCATTATTTGTAGGTTATTATGCTACTGTTTTATTTGAGATCCCATTGGTCTGTATGTGGAACCTGAACTAGACGTGGACACCCTTGACTGTTGATATCTTCAGTGTAATTTTTGCACTTTGCACCATCCTCACATGTTTGACGCCCCTGGTCTAAAGGTGTTGGCCGTCTCTAATTGGTCAAACCCCGGTGTTTGTGTTCGGTCTCTGCAGTCAGCGTGAAGGAGACGGCGTTGTCCCTGGTCGACTCCATCGTGTTTCAGTACAAAGACACTCTGAAGCTGGCCGTCCCCTCGCTCATCTACACTCTGCAGAACAACCTGCAGTACGTCGCCATCTCCAACCTGCCAGCCGCCACCTTCCAGGTCAGACACACAAAAACACATGCTTGTTTAAACAGACCAGTCCACCTTGTTGTCCACACATCCCATCATGCTTTGCAGCAGCAGACTGTACTTCTGTCTGTGGTTCCTAATGAAGCCTCTTGAGTTTTCATTGTTATATTATATTTTAATTTGCGGATTAAAATGTTATAGAATGGGGAAAGATTGCTTGTAATTTCCATCCCTACAAATTTTAATTACTAAAGCAGCATATAAATCTTTTTTTCAGATTTGTAAAACCCCAGTTATATCCTAATTATCACTAATCCATTAGTCCTTCCATCCTTACGCACCTGAATCACTTCCCTCACAGTGAACGATTTCGAAGATGACTGCATCATAAACACAGTCCACTTGTTTACATAACAAACCCAAATGTCACTTGGGCCTTTTCGGAAATGGATTGTTGGAAATGAAAATGGTTTCTCACAGATTCGGCAAGAAAATGAGCCATGTCGGTGGATGGAGGTAAAAGCCACATTTGTGTTCAGCACTCAGCAAGAGACGGTGAAATTGCTGCTGCGTGGATTTCCCATTCCCACAATGCACTTAGCGACAAAATTTCTGAAAAGGCCTGAGTGACGTTTCAGTTTGTTAGTTGATGAGTCATTGTTTACCATACGTCAGTTGTTGGCAGGTCGTTTGGTTCTGTTTGACTTGATCAGGGTGAGTTTTGTCAGTAAGTGTAAATAACCCTCTGTCTCCTTCCTCAGGTCACGTACCAGCTGAAGATCCTCACCACAGCTCTGTTCAGTGTGTTGATGCTCAGAAAGTCTCTGTCCAGAGTTCAGTGGGTGTCTCTGCTGCTGCTGTTCGCCGGCGTCGCCATCGTACAGGTCAGTCCTGTCACCTCAGCATGAAAGCATTGACTTTATCTCACCGGCTGATGGGCCACGAGCTATTATGATGGCAATGTGACCGCTGGCGTCTTCTTCATCTTTGTCTTCGTTAGCAATTTCAAACATCTTTTCTGACTAAGCTACTGGTCAGATTAATTTCATATTAATATGTGTCTTCCTTGGGACAATGTCTACATTTCTGAATTTTTGACAAATTTTTGAAACATTAACATTTGCCTTTCCTTCTAATGGTCCATATGTTGATGGTTTATAACAGATATCAATCTAGTTCCTATTGATCACTGATAGAAGTCATATATGGACTTTGATTGAATTAGTTGAGTTCTCCTCCAGTGAAAGTACCACCCACTTCTATTGGAGATTGATCTGCATCCAGACCACAGGACTGGAACATACAACAGAACCTGACAACCTCACACATTCAACTCGTCTCCTTTCAGGTTCAACAGGAAGGAAACAAGGAGAAGTCGGTGTCGGACAGCTCCAACCAGAACTACATGGTGGGTCTGGTTGCCGTGGTGATCAGCTGCCTGTCATCAGGATTCGCCGGTGTTTACTTTGAGAAGATCCTGAAGGGAAGCTCTGCCTCCGTCTGGGTACGAAACGTGCAGCTGGGGATTTTCGGCACGGCGCTTGGCCTGCTGGGAATGTGGTGGAACGACGGCGCCGCCATCAGGGAGCGCGGCTTCCTGTTTGGCTACACCAGCATGGTGTGGTGTGTGATCTTCAACCAGGCGTTTGGCGGGCTGCTGGTCGCCGTGGTGGTGAAATACGCCGACAACATCCTGAAGGGCTTCGCCACCTCCTTCTCCATCATCGTGTCCACAGTGGCGTCCGTCTACCTGTTTGGCTTCCACGTGGACCTGATGTTCACAGCGGGGGCGGGGCTAGTGATTGGCGCCGTCTACATGTACAGCCTCCCCAAAGCGCCCGGTGGCGGCATCGGTGGATCTTCGTCCCCGAGCTCCTCCTCGTCTTCCTCTGCGTCCTCGGCGTCTCCGAGGACAGACGGAGGCGCAGAGATGGAGGCGTTCCTGCCAAAGTCAGTGCTGGTGAAGTGACTTCCTCTTTCTGTCTTCTCTCTCTCTGTCTCTGTGTCGGGCGTCTCCTGGTGCTCACTTCCTGTCTGCTCTCAGCTGGGTCAGAGGTCAAACTGGGCAAAAAAAGCAAACCTTATCGAGGTTCATCTGCTGCTGGCTCGCTTGCTCGTCTGCTCTCGGTGAAGTCTGTCGCCCCCTGGTGGATGTGAGACGACTCTTCCCCTCCTGTTGACCCTTGACCTCCGTTAACTTGTTAACCTTCAGGGGTCGTTTTCACAAAGATCCACAGACACCTGATGGTTCCTGCTTTCAGAATAAAAACATCTAGAGTGGGGGTGTCAAACATACGGCCGGGTCCAAAATTACACTGAAGATAATAACAGTCACTGGTGTCAAAAACATTTTAGTTCCGATTTCATATACAGACCAGTTCACTCTTAAGTGGGTCAGACCAGTAAAATATTAATAACCAGTACATAATGTCAACTTTAATAATGCCAAATTCTTCTCATTGTTTTAGTGTAAAAAGAGTAAAATTACATGAAAATTTATCATTTTATAAACTATCCTTTCACAAAAAATGTGAATAACCAGAAAAAATATGAACAATCTGAAATGTCTCTAGAAAAATCTGTGCAATTTTAACAATATTCTGCCTGTAACTAAATATTTTGTGTATTCGTAGATCCACTGTGATCTGTATGTCATACACATATGTGAATAAGATGAGGCATAATATTGTTAAAACAGCTTTATTTTTCATGAGAAAATCAGGTTGTTCATGTTATGTACCTTTTTTTAAAAGGACAGTTTGTAGATGTAAACACTTTCATAATGCAATTTTACTTTTTTCACTCTAAAACATAGAGAAATTACTGGAGTTGACATTATTTCTAGGTTATGATGTCATTATTTTACTGGTCTGGCCCACTTTATATCATATCGGGCTGAATGTGGAATCTGAACTAAAATGCTCTAGAGTTCATAAACATTAAATCTTTAACCGTTATTATGAAGGCAGTTGAATTCCTGAGGCCCGGTTCAGACTGCAGATTTATATAATATCCAGATTCTATTCTGATCATGGAGGAGGTGGATCTAGAGTTCCCTCAGTCTGGACACTCGGCTCAAGTCAGATTTCAGTGTTTTGCATCAATGCGACACCCTGAATGAAGGACGGAATCGATGCAGATTCCAGTTCGATACTGTGATAAACGACGTGGACAGACACTGAAATAAACTGTGCTCTGCTTCCTATCCAAACAAAGCCTCAGCAGCACAGTGTGGTAACTGATACCTAAGTGATTACAGCAGCAGTAGAGGCGCTGCTGATGTTTGGACACAGATCTTATCACTTCAAATACCGGTGAAATAAATCCAATCTGTCCTCAGTCTTAACAATGACTACAGATCCAGTTTAGAGATTCTTCAGTCTCTTATGTCGCAGCTTCTTCAGTGGGGAAATTCTTAACTAGAATATATCATAGTTAAAATAAAATACATGTTGCTGCTTTTCAGGGTTATTTTGGTTTTATGGGGTGTTTTGTGAACTGCTTCTCCATAGTGGGTGTATTACATGGAGAATTCAGCAGCATTTAGGAAAAGCACACGAGAACCAGCAGAGAAGCAAAGTGATGAACTGCTGTAGACGAGGCAAGGGGCCAAATCTGACTTCATCCACTAAGGAAACGCCAACCTAAAAGAATCCATATCATGTCATATATTCCTAGGTTTCAGTCGGTGTCAACATCTACTTACCTGACATCAGTTATTGACTTGCCCTCATACACATGGTTTTGTTTGTTAGTTTTTCTCTGGTTTAATCCGTATGAGCAGCTTTTAACAGAGATAGAAGGGAAACACGGTCAACTATTATTTTTATTACTTGCCTGATCGGGAAGGTGAGTTTCTACATATAGAAGCTCAACTTTATACTTATGTTTGTGCTCTGTAATTGAGAAGATGTCCAAAAGAAAGGGCTTTGTGACGTGTGGTGAAAATCATTTGTACTTGATGTTTCTGTGGAGGTTCAAACACAGCCTTTTTGCCCCATTGTCACGTTGCTTCTGTGCTGACGGTGATTATGGATTAGTGCATCATACACCCCCCCTCCAGACCCTTCAGACAGTCCATACTGTCTGTTTAATGACCTGGAGAAAGATATGACGACCGATCACTGTCCATTCATGGAACCTGATGTTTCTTTGTGAAGACGACCCCCCCCCCAAAACCCCGACTCCCTGACACCCACCTCCTGATTCTCCTCCTCTGATGACCCTCTGACCTCCGAGGAGGGGAGGAGCAGCGTTCTTCTTCTTTGTTGGGCTGTCTCTGACCACCTCCTCCTCCTCCTACTGCTGTGATGAACAGGAGCTCAGAGGAGAACCTGAAAAATGAACCTGTGGGTTGTTGTGATGCAGAGGAGACTGACCGCCCCCCCTCCTCCTTATCATCGTCCTCTTCCTCCTCCTCTGATGACTGCTGTTAACTCTTTCCCTCCTGAACTCTAACATCTGTCTCCTCTGATTCAGAGAGCAGCAAGGCATCGCGTCTCCTTCTGCTGTCTACGTCACAGACTAACAGCTCAAAGCACAACAGGAGGAGGAGGAGGAGGAGGAGGAGGAGCTTCATCGTCTCAGACACCCTGACCACCACCCACCTGTCCGTCTGTCTGTCCGTCTGTCTCGGCCTCTCTGCCTTAAAACAGTTTACTTTGCTAAGTGAATGAAAAGAGAAGAAGCCTTATGCTGATTATAGATTATCTATGGGTTTTTGATGTTTGTGCTGGAGGAGTGGAGTCGGTCTGCAGTTTGAACCTTTTCACTGAGCAGCGTCAAGGATTGGTGTCAAAACGGTCAGAAATAACCGTTAAATTCATCTACTCTGGTTCCAACAGACAGCTGCAATAATTTACAGCGTTTCCTCAAATAATGAATTTATTTATTCAGAATTCCAGTTGTAGGAGGCACCAGGCCTTTATAGAGTAGAATAGAATAGATCTTTGTCACTGTTACAGGTCCAATGAAAATCCATTTAGCAGACCTGTTCTGTTTAGCAGCAAACACTTAAAGTGCAAAAAGACTATATAAGAATATCACACAAAATACTAAAAAATATTGGCAATGTACAAAAACTACAAGATTAAATATACAAATACTACTAAAATATACAAAAAGCTAACTGTATTATAGATAAAAGAAATATATACAATATATAAGGATATATATACAGGCAGTATATGATGTTCTTATGGGTGACAGGCCTCTATAATTTCCTCTGTTCGAGACACATTTGTCATATTTGAGCCTCTTTTTGATGGGATTACTCATTCTGTCCTCTGTTTCAAAGCCCTCTAGCCTTTAAAGGGATTGACAAGGATTTTATTGCAAAACCGCTGCCATCTTGTGGTGCTTTTGCATTGCTACAAACCACTGTTTATCTGAAGTATTACCACAAATACACCTGGAGCAACTAAATCCTGACAGTACCACATAAAATCAGTATTTAGAATAATAAACTGTTGAATAGTATGATTATTTTGTTAAGTATATTCCATTCAAGTGGCAGAAGTATACATTATTGTGCCGTTTGGGGCGTCATATAACAGGCTCCAGGAGTTTTTCCACCTTTAGTTTCTTCATTGATTGATGTCAGTTATTTGTGGAAGTCGTTTTTGCTCCTGGACTTGACCACCGACCCAGGTTGTAGTCGAGTCCTGGTTTTTATTTGAGGAAAAACAGTTTTACCCAAAGACATGAGGAAACAGTTGCAGTTGGTCTCAGAATAAAAGTAATAGAAATCAAACTCACAACCTGAAAAAACCTGATAATATAATAAAGAATCTAATAACTAAATGATTGGTTGGATCAATCGATAAATGTAATACTAATTATAATAGTTTTCAATCGGGGTTAATATTGGGCCCATGTGGTTTTTGTTCTTTGGTCTTTTGTGATGATGGAGGCTGTGAACCCCATCGTTTTGATGCATAAACAGAAGTCATTCGTCGTAGCCAATCGGCTGCTGCTCAGTGAAAACGTGTCCGCGGTCAGACGAGGCGTTGCCTTCGGGTGTCGTCGACGCAGACGGCTGCGTTCGGTGCCTTTTCTTCTCATCTGTACAGAAGCCATACGACTGTGTTGGTGTAACGTTTGCGGTGTACAGTTCGCCTGGCGCTCGGAGCTGCGAGGCCAGCGGGAGCTCCTCTTGGTTTTTATTTTGAGGGAAACAGGCTCCTGTCTACTGACGGGGGCTGGGGGTCTGTGCTCGTTGATTGGAGCACCTTTTATTATTAATCGACTATTACGACGTTGAATCCGCTGCAGACGTCCTGCAGAGGCTCATGAATGTTTTTCCGTTGGAACGTTTTTAACGTTTGCCGGAGTCGCCCAGCGGCTTCGAGGTGTTTACGTTGCTCTTTCACTTTGAGCGGGAAAACTCTCGGTCACGGGTGTCAAACATATGGCCCGTTGGCCAAAACCAGCCCACCAAAGGCTCCAGTCCGGCCCGTGGGATGAATTTGTGAAATATAAAAATTCCACAGAAGATATTAACAGTCATTTTAGTTCAGCTCAATTTGATCTCACATCTATAAATAAGGACAACTCCAAATTCTTCTCTTTGTTTTAGTGTAAAAGTAAAATTACATTGAAATTACAAAATGTTTTCATTTACAAACTATCCTCTCAGTAAAAATGTCAATAACCTGAACAAATGTGAATAACCTGAACTGTTTTAAGAGAAGTGTAATTGTACCAGTATTCTGCCTGTTATTAAATGTTTTGTGTATTTGTAGATCCACTGTGATCTGTCAGTTGTAATGTACATTGTAAATGATAAACTGAGGCAGAATGTTGCTAAAATTGCACTGATTTTTCTTAGTTTTTTCACATTTGTTCATCTTATTCACATTTTTTTAAAGTATAGTTTGCCAATCTAAACATTTTCACAGTCATTTTACTTATTCCACTCTAAACCATAGAGAAATGATTGGAGTTGTCACTATTCATATTGTTGTTTTACTGCTCCGGTCCTTTTCAGATTCTCTTGGCTTGTATGTGGAACCTGAACTAACATGAGTCTGATATGTAGGTTCTTGTCTCCATGTTTCTGCTGGAGTTTAATCGTGATCATTTACACAGGTTTTATTTCCTGTGATGGTTCCTCCTGTTCATACTGGACTTTTAGAGGACAGTCTGGGGATTTTATGTCTTTTATTATTTTCAACAAGTTCTTTGAGTGACTAACAGCAGCAGTGAATTACCTGATTTATGTATGTGATCGATCTGGGCTGTGTGACATGTCAAAAATTCACATAAAACTTAATTATCCATTAATTCAGTGACCAGTTACATGTAAATAAAACACACAGTCACATCATCCCATGTATTTTTCAGATTTTAGACACGAACACACATTAGTTCTTTAAATGAAAAAAGAAAATGAGAAAACACTGCACCTGTTAAAGCTCCAAAGTATGAGAGGAAATCGGCAAATATCTAAAACATGATTTCATAAAGGCAGGTAAATATGAGCAGGATATTTATTTCATTTAATTTGTCTATGTTTGTTACTAATTTGGGAACATTGTCCTTGGAAAGTTTGTAATGATCAGATCTGGGTCTTGAGTTACAGAAGTTTGAGAACCCCTGTAGTTATTGTTTCTTCTTACACTGGTTTCAACCTAAACATCTCCAAAGTCCAACGAATTTCACCGTCAGTGACAAGAACTTTCTCTACTTAAAGTTCCTCTAGTGTGAAATCCCCCTCTGTGTTTTCCCTCCACCACCAATTTAAAATCCCAAACGTGTGAACCATAGAATTTATTTTCTCCCAGAATCACAAAAGGTGATATTTATCTGGCAAGAAAAATGACCTTTTGTGACCTCAGTGTCTCTGTACAGATCAGAACTGAAACCAAAATCATTTATTTTCTACAAAAATGATAGCAAACAAATAAAGAAATATTTTAATCATTAATTATCAAGGAGAATGAGGAACGATATTTGAAACATTTGCATTAAAAATAAAAATCTAGGTGTGAAAATGTTACGTTAACTAAGGCATCAAATCAAATAAATAATATATAGTTGAATAATATTTGTATGTTTTCACGTTGAACTGGAGGGATTATAAATATATACACAGGGTCGGATAATTTTATCAACCACCTAAACCAAATATATGTCAAATGAAACTAAATAACTAAGTTTTCTCCAAAGTTTTTTTTTTTGTTTGTTTTGATCTGCTTTAGTTTTCCAAATGTATGTATCAGTGAGAATATTTAATTAATCCCACGGGAAATTGTTGTAAACGCAAATGAAAGTAATAAAAGACAAGTTAAAAAGTGTGACAAAAATATGCGAACATTTGCACAGATCTTGCAATAATAGCTTTTGAAAATTATGAAAAATTATAGATTTTTATCCAAAAAATGTATTCACTTCACAAAAACCCCAGACATCAGCTAATCCTCCATTAAAAAAAACCCTGGAAAGCCTGATAAATACAAGTTAAACAAGTCATGATTAACAGTCATTTCGACTGTTAATCATGACATCTTTATCTTGTTGTGTTTATCTTGAACATATTGTAATATTTTACCAGTAATGAGGGAATAAATATCAGCAAAAGGGAAACATACTGTTGTGTTTGGTGCAAAATTATATATTTTTGTCCTGAAAAAATGTATTTACTTAAAAATAAATAAATAAATAAATAAAATCATCAGCTAAGCCTCCAGAAAAACCTGATAAATACAAGTAAATAAATGCATTTAATTTTCTTATTTCAGCTGTTTAACACAACAAGATAAAGATGTCTTGATTATCTTGAACATTTTGGAATACTTTCCCAGTAATGAGGGAATAAATATGAGCAAAAGGGAAACATACTGTTGTATTTGATGCAAAATTCTATATTTTTATCCAAAATCATATTCACTTCACTTTAAATAAAAACAAAACCCCAGACACATTTAAGCCCCCCTGGAAAAACCCTGGAAAACCTGAAAAGTACAAGTAAATAAATGCATGTTATTGTTAATGATGACATTCAGTGGGCGACAATATCTGATTGAAATAGTGAAATAGTTTATCGTAAAATATTAGATAAATACAGATGATCATCATAAAAATGTGAATATGTGATCCAGTTTGTTTATCCATAATTATAACTTGGTGATTTTTCGTCCAGTATGAACAGGAGTGAGTCCAAACTAAACCCACCGCGGTGTTTATATTGACAACAGACGATTGTTTTACGACTGAACGTGGTCTTTAACAGGTTCAACCTTTACACGCCCCCATGAAACCCAAGACACTGAAAACACCAGAGCAGCTGAAAACCTAACCTGTGTCAGACTCAGACACCTCATCTGTTGTTTTCCTATCGTTCAACACTAATAATAACCCAAACAAATCCAATCAATTTTCTCTTATTTCAACGTGGAGAAAGAAACCGATTTTCCCCCAAAGTGTAAAATAAAATTCGAAAATTTGTTTAATTCAAATCATGATCAAATGGAGGTTTTCAAATCAAACTGTGAAAGAAAAAGAACAACAAATCTGTAATTTTCTGTTTTTGTACAAAGGAGCTCATTATTAATAATATATCTGTTGTTTTATTTAACGGGATGGAAGTTAAAGATTATGGTTTTTGTTTTTTTCCGGTGGTGGTGAAGAGGAGGAGGAAGCCGCCGCGCAGGTCACTACATTTTTGTGACAGCCAATCAGAGCTTTTACATTTAGTCAGCGGTTGCCATGACGACAGCCGGAGATCTTACTGTGATTATTAATCGTCTTTGTACGGAAGCCCAGAAAGACCAAAAACACTTATTGTTTTTAGGTTCTTGTTTCAGGATCAGAAAGTGATTTTATATTTTTAAACTAAACTTTAATGAGAATATTTTCATCTCTGGATTCAACATATGCCTCAATATTTACCTGAGACATATCATAAAAATGTCGTATCTCACTGTAATTTATTTATCAGATTTTAGGCCAGTATTTCCAACACACTGGAGTAAAAACCTTCATGTTTGCTCTGACAAAATATCATGAAACTGCAGTAAATGTACGGAGGAAACGGTCTTTATCTTGTTGTTGTGTTTATCTTGAATATATCGTAATATTTTCCCAGTGATGAGGGAATAAATATCAGCAAACGGGAAAAACATTGTTGTCCTGAGATGAAATATAGTAATTATTATATATTAATGATATTTGCTTCATCATCTCCAGAAAAGCACATTTTTGTCTCTTTTATTCCAAATGTCTAACAAGTAAAGTACACTGCTTCAATGAAAATATCGATTATTGAGGTATTTGTCTTGTTTTCCAGATGAAATCTCTGTAAGTAAATAAATGAATTTGGTCCCTCTGGGCTTCTGTATTATAAAGCTGTTGAATTTTCCAAACATTTTGCAGCTGAAGATGAAATCACAAGCTAAAGCTGAGTTTCGAAGAACATTATTTTCACAAAAAGGACTTAACACTAAACTTGAGTTTTTCTAAATGTGTGTTTTTCAGTTGGTTGAACCTTCTATTCATCACGTTCGCTCAGATCGCCTGCTGCTCGGCTGGTTTTAATAAATCCTGCTGATTAAGTGCAGTTCATCTCTGAAACGAATCCCTCTGATCCGATCAGATCAGGATTGGTTTCTCCTCATTGGATGATGCGGTTTGAAACCGTCCAATAGGATCGCTGCTGTTCACAGGATTTATTTTCCTCCTCTTCCTGTTTGGGATGTTTGAAGTCTGATTGGACAGATTTCTGATCTGTTAGTTTGCACTTGATTCTTGATTTGTACCAATGCCTCTGAATTTGTACATACTTCTTTTGGTAAAGTTTTATATAAACAAACATATGGATTCAACCTTTGTGGAGTTTGTCTTAATTTGTAGGAAAATTAGTAATTATTAATTGTGCTTTTATTTGTAACCTTTATTTAACCAGGCCAGACGGATTAAGAAAACATTCTTATTTCCAACTGTTTAAGTTAAAGTAATGCTGTCTGCCATAGTTTTGTGTTTTCTCCTGAAAACCATCAGATTCATTCAACAGTGGAATTTTACCGCAGTTTGTGTGTGTGACTGATGTTTTCAGGCATTATGTGGAGTCCAGACTAAAGGCTCATTTATGCTCTACGTTAGATACGCATACGGATACCATCTGTCTGTATTCTGCATTAATTTAATCCGTATTCCTGTCCATCTCCTGGAAATTTATGGATATCGACCAAATACAGAATACTTTGCAGTACCACTAAGAACCACGGGGGGCAGTGTTGAGATTTGAATGGTGGAACTTTTTGAAGACAGACTGAGTTGTCATGAAACTACTGACATATTAACGACAACTGCTACTATAATGCCTACTACTAAAACTACCACTACTACAACTACTACTACTACTACTACTACTACTACTAGTACTAGTACTACTACTAGATGTATATTCTACACCGGGGTGTCAAACTCAGTTCAGTTCAGGGGCCACATTCAGCAGTAAAATAACAGCACAATAACCTATAAATAATAATCCAAATTGTTCTCTTAGTGTGAAAACGGTAAAATGACATTATGAAAATGTGAATAACCTGAACAACCCTATTAACCTGAAATTTGTTATGGAAAAATAAGTGCAATTTACTAATATAACAGTGTAACTTTTGAGCAAAATGTCAAAGTGCAATTTCAATATACAATATTCTGTCTCTTTACACATGTACATTACACCTTACAGATCACAGTGAATCTACAAATACACAAAACATTTAGTAACACAGAATATTGTTAAAATTTCACTTATTTTTCTTAAAAAATTTCAAATTCATGGTTTTATTCACCCTTAAGTAGCTGGGATAGGCTCCAAGCGACCCTAGTGAGGATTAAGTTGGATCAGAAAATGGATGGATGGATGGTTTTATTCACCTTTTTGGTGAAATGATAGTTTATGTAAATTTCATCATATAATTGTACTTCTTTTACACTAAAACAAAGAAAAGTTTGAAGGTGTCGTCATTTACAGGTTATGATATTCTTTTACAGGTCCGATCCACTTTTCCATTATATTGAGCTGAATGTGACATCCTTGATTGTTAATATATTCAGTGTAATTTTTGAATTTGACAAAGTCATCCCATGGGCCGGTTTTGGCCCACAGGCCGTATGTTTGACACCCCTGTTCTACACTATAAAACATCCAACTAACCCTTCTCAGTATCACCATTGTTCTTCTTTTTCTTGATGTTTGTCCAGTATGTTAAATCAGAGCGCCGCCCTCTGGTGAACTGATGCTAAACGCTCATTCCAATGCAATAGAAGCATGGAAGTATAAATACAGTGACGTTTACACCGCTTTACACACACACACACACATCTGTTTTTACGCATACGTACATAAATGAGCTTTTAAAGGAAACAGCAACAGCTTGAAAGTGAAAATATTTTGTGCAATACCGCTGACGGCCGCATTATTTCCTCTGAAGAAGAAACGTGACCCACATGATGTATTTCTAATGGTTTTTAGAGGATGGTGTTTCTCTACAGCACAGACGAATCAGATAAAGCAAGTTACAGAAAGACAAACAATACTGAATAAGATACTGAATTGACTGCTGCTGGTAATAACTAAGAATGGAAACTGACACCTGTACCTGCAGTGGAATGTGATGAAAGGGGAGGTGAGTTGATCTGATGCCTCCAGTGGAAAAGATAAGTTTAAGATAAGAGAAGAGAAGAGAAGAGATGACTTTATTTATCCCACTGTGCACAAATTTCACAGTTAACGGCAGCTACATACAACAAGCAAGTGCAGAGAAAAGAAATTTGGTATTTATATAAATATTCATATAAATATAGAATTGGATTGAAATTAAAATGAAATATATAACTGGTGTAAGAGGCGATCAGAACCCAGTGTAGAACTCACCCTCTTCTTCCTCTTCTCCTCCTCCTCCTCCAGGTGTGCAGGTAAACAGAAAGGATCCTAATGAACCAACGTCTGGACGAACTGCTGCCTCCTTCACTGCTGAGGTCTCAACATTTCACAAAACATCACTTTTATTACATTTTATTTTGCAATTCTCACCCTCGGTCCCCCAGCGCCCCCCTCTGGCTCTTTGTGGTACTGTGGTGAATGCATTCAGCTGCTTTAATTGTCACATTTCAATGATCTGCTCACATTTTTATCTTTATTTTATTGATTTATTGAACAGGGACGTTGTATATGAATTCACATAACTGTAAATGCACCAAAGTTCGCCTAATGGCTATTTATCATCTGAAGTCACTGCAATTTACACACAATACATGTGAAATGTATTTTCTAAAGCTTTAAGATATTCTTACATGGATACGGAAGCAAGAATCTGCCAGGAAATAAAAAAAAAAAAACAAAATGTCAGAATTAACTATGTAAAAAGTAAAGTTTATTTTTTATAAATTTGTGAAACATGTCTTGTAGAAAGGATTTATTGATAACATTTCAGAAGCAAAGTATCCAACATTTCTATTTAGGATCATAAAAAAATAAAATAAATTAAGAAATAAAATTTCAATACATTGTTATAAAGTTGATAAGATCTGTAGCCATAAATTAACTAATTTTATATTACAATTGTGACAAAAATCAATATCTAAAAAGGGAAATCAACAATTAATCAAAATTAATTTTAACATTTTAGGTATTTGAACATTTCAAAATAAAGGTCATATTAGAGTTTCCACTTTTCAGTTAGTTAAAACATAAATATAAAGGTACATTGTTCAAATAATGTTTTATACTAAATATAAATAAGCTATTTTACTAAGAATATTAACTCCATATAATAATGAGATATTAAATATTGCACATTCTTCAATTATTTACAAGCAGTTTTTATAAAATCTATGATGAAATTTAGTAAAGTTATTTCAAAATTGGTGGCAAAAAGACTGAAAACTATTTATTTTTTTATATTTCATGTTAAAGGTCATGTTTCTTATTCAGACTGTGTGTTTTATTATTTAAAGATGCAATTATTGATGCAGTTTACATTTCTAATAAAGTCTGTAACACTAAAGTGCCTTTGAGCAAAGCAGGGAACCGACACCTGATGTGACTTTAAGCTTTTAATGTGAAAGTTCACACCATTTCCTCTGAAGCTGTTTGAGTTTACAGGAAAGAAAACATTATTTTTTTTTTACTTTTATTTTCTCAAAAACCCTTTTCCTGTTTTGGATGTATATTAGTTTTTTCACCTCAATTCCTTAAAAACTCCTGATAGTTTGTAAATGTGTTTATTTTTTGGACAAATTAAAAGTGAATCTGCTCCATATTGACCAGTTGTAAAACGACACTATGTTCAGGATTTTATTTTATTAAATCAAACAACGATAAGATTCATTTTAAAGCTTTAAAAGGGAGTTTTACTTTTTTGTGCACATTTTTTTTCTCTTTTATTTCATGTTGTTTCCATTTAATCCACAATCTTAAGTGAAAATAAAAGCCTTATACTTATTTTTTACTTTTAATGTGACAAATACTGTCTTCTTTATTATTATTGTGAATGTATTTGGATTTTATTTCATTTTATTCAAATCTCCCGATAGTTTGAATCTGAACTTTTAACTTTATTTTTATTACTTTTTTGTCACATTAAAATCTGGTGCCAATTTTAATCATAAATGATCAGTTAATAAATAAAATGTGTTTTTTTTTCTCATAGTTAACTCTAACTTTTCATTTGAAAGATTTTTTTACCCAATAAAAGAGCTGTTGAACAAATCTAATTAGGAAAAAAACAACTCGTATGATATTTTCATGTTTTATTTTTTATTAATTGTACTGTTTTATTGAATAAACTCTATCATCCAGTATTAATATGTTAATTTTTTTAAAATTATTTTTAATTTCATGACAAGTTGCATTTTAAAGTCTCAAAAAGGATGAAACTGAGTCTTCCTCGTAGTTTTATTTAAGTTTTTCATGAATTAATGTGTATTCAGATCAGATCATAATGCTGCAATTTTATCCACAACCTTAAATGAAAATAAAAGCTTTATACTCGTTCTTTGCTTTTTATGTGGTAGATCATATTTTTTTTATCTCACAGCCTTAAAACCTCCTTATAGTTTCTATCTGAACTTTTTACTTTATTTAGTTTTTTTGCTCTCATTAATGTCTGTACTTGTAAAACTGTCAGCGCCAATTATAATCATAAAAAAGACTTGTAGTACAATACTTTCATGCTTTATTTTTATTCATTCAACAAAAATAAGATTCATTAGCAGGATTTTTTTTCCCTTAATTCTGTCAGTTTTATTTATATCCTCTTGAATTGATGATTTCTGATCAAGTTGAAACGTGTTATAATCATATTACTATTTATGATCATTTATATCATGTCTTATATTACGTCTCCAGTTTTTGTCTTCATAGTTCAATTTTTCCTTTTTTTTGTCATGATGAAAAGCTGTTGACGAATTTAAATAATAAAATGGATTTCCATATTTCATTTTTATCTGTTGTATTATTTTTTATTGAAAAACAAGCTGTTTTTCTTGATGAAATGATGTATGTGTCCTTTTATTTATTTGATCCTTTACCAGAACATAAACCCCTCACTGTTCATTTTGTGCCTTTTAACCTTAATTTCTTCATTTACTACATCATTTCAGAGAAAATAGGACTTTTTAAATTTTTTTTATCCATTTTCAGTTGTTGCTCATGTGATGTCCTGAAGGTGTGGTTTGAATGTGCAGCCACTGAGAGGCGCTGTTGTCTGTTTCAGCAGCAGAGGAGCTTCGGTGGTTTGGGTTAAACCCAGATCTGATTCTCAACCTGGTTATATTCTATAACAACGAATAGACACCTAGATTTAAAAGTCCAATAGATAATACTTTTTTTGACTTGTTTAAGATTAATTTACAAGCTGCTTAAATGTCCCACGTGAAAAAATGAACACTGATATAAAATCAGGTAAAACCAGCAGATTAAAGTCAGGTTTATATCCAAATATGGTACAAATTTTAACTGGAATATTGAAAAGAAAATGAGAATTTCTGTACATTTCCATCCTGAATATAGAATAGAATAGAACAGAATAGAATAGAATAGAATAGCCTTTATTGTGATTGTGTGTGAAACTAGTGCTACTCCAGTCAGTGCAACAATATAAATAAAGAATCAATGTCAGATAATATTACAAAACAAAACTAAAAAGTACAATGAGAAAATAGAATATACAATTTGACAAAAGTGAAATAACAATAGAACTTAAGTAGAACAAAATGAAAACACAAAATATGAATTGACACAGTATTAACAATATTAATATGTATATCTATGCATATTACCAACATTAACAGTGTGTATATCTATGAAAGTATAAAAATAGTGCATTTGAGTCTGAATGAATGTTGAATAAAATATTGCATTGTTTTTGTATTAATGTAAACATGTTATAGATCTAATAATTAATGTATCATATTTTTACATTTTGATCCATTTCCTAAGAACCACACTCCAAAGTAAAGCTGAAAAGTCCTAAAAACATGAATTTAATTGACTGGTGTAACATTACAGGCCTTTTCTGATTCCATAAGGACATATATAATGCCTCCTGGTTTAGTTTTTGGTTGTTCTGTTGATTTACTGCTCATTTTCCTGCTGGAGAATCTCTCTGGTTTCCATCCCAGATTATCAACACGTTCACAGGTTACGACAGCTTGGACAGATAGTGTGTGAAGTTGACATTATCAACAACAGGAGGTGTTTTCTGTGCAGTGGGAGGCGACGGAAAAAACCAAGTCACACATCTGATTGGACCATGTACATGAAGGTTCAATACGATGGTTTCATGGTGAGGGAGGAATCAGCTGTGATCCCAAAACACCAAAAGCTGAGGAGGACGAGTCGCAGCGACACATTAATCCATGGAACATAGATTATTACAACATAAAACCTTATTTTTTATGAGTACACCTATAAGTATTTTCCTGCACATATTCTTCTGATGGTTTAAACTTCTGCTGCTTTATTTATTACATCACCATCATCATAAACATCTGCAAACGTCTTCCAGTAAAAACATAATGACACAAGTAAAAGTACTCGTTCATTGACTTCATTGCAGTAAATGTGAAAAAGTACAAGATCTGAACTAGTAACTGCGAGCAGTTATGACGGACCCTCGTGCACCTACGCAACTCGGGGTGGGTCAATCCATTTAAATGAAAGAGGCAGTGGAAGTGTCTAATTTGTTTTTTTTCTTTTTAT
>JAPQRQ010000026.1:4988812-5005882 GCA_037367365.1 Apogon talboti | reverse complement strand
GACATTTGTCATTATTGTTTTGTATCCCAGACCCCTGTTAGAAAAGAAACACCTGAATTCAACATGTCCACATACTTATGTCCACATAGTGTATTTCCTTTTAACCTCTATCACCTCTGTATCATTATATAATGCAGGTCTGGGTTGAATTTTCACCCATTTCCCGTCTATGTTTTTAATATCTATGGAAGTAGAGAAGCTATACATCTGTTTTCCATCCACCAGCTTCATCTTATGTTATGTTTCCTTTCCAAGTCAAACCTTTGAAATGCAAATAGTCAAACTTACAGGAAAAACCAGCTGTAGTTTTACATTTTTCCACTTGGATCAGAAATCTATCCACCATAGGTTTGCATTTTTACTTCTTTACAAATCTAATCAAATAAGAATAAACTGAACTTGCTTGTTATGTCCAGTTCGATCCATGTGAAAAATGCCTTTACCCTCATTTAAGCGAGGTCCCTACAATGTCAACTGAATGCAATGAAATGCATTACCTGATCATTTCTTTTCTTTTAGTCCATTAAAATGTCTATACTAATATCATTTAAAGTGATGTCTCAGACCAATCAAGTATATTTAGCAAAGTTGATTAATTTTATTGATTACATGCCTATTTTTACTTAAATTTGTATATCAATACCAAAGTGAATATATTATAGTTATGGATTAATGCAGATTTGCAGATAATTTTAGTTTTGAGAGGCTGCAGCTCCAAAAATTTGTTTTAATTCATGAAAAATCAGTTCTCTTAAAGCAATGATATGTTTTAATTGTCTTTGTTTTATCCAAACATTGCAAAAACATTCAGCATAAGTGACAAAGAGCCATATACTATTCAGTTTTAAGCAAAAATACCGCATTTTTACTAGAAAAATGGTTCACAACTGGTTCATATTAAATCAGTTGTGTGTTTTTATTTGTCTTTTTCATTCAAATACTTGTGTAAGATGCAGAAACTTTCATCTTCTATTTGTATATGTGACATGAAGATGTTACATTTTTAGCTTTCAGAGGCTGCTGCAAAAAAATCCAGTAAAATACATTTCCTTATCATTTTTTAGTCAATAAAACATAGGAATACATGCATTTTTAAAGTGATGCCTCAGACAAATTTAGTATATTGAGTGAAGTAGATAAAATGAGCCTATTTTTACTTAAGTCTGGGTGATAATTAGTGTTTTTTTCCTGATTGAGTAAAATAGTCCGTGTAACTCAGCAGGATGGGTATTGTGTTTATTA
Source organism: Apogon talboti (assembly GCA_037367365.1). Taxonomy (NCBI): domain Eukaryota; kingdom Metazoa; phylum Chordata; class Actinopteri; order Kurtiformes; family Apogonidae; genus Apogon; species Apogon talboti. The sequence goes on along the minus strand of JAPQRQ010000026.1, from coordinate 5,004,640 downwards.
GCGGTTGTCGACAGGTCCTTGAGCTACGATGTTGGCGGCTCGTCCAATGGCATTCGGGCGACATTTTCGGAACATTTCCTTTTTAAAGCGACTCCGTTTTATCAGCTTCGACGCTCGTCGTAGTCAGAGTTTGACCCCTGACCCCAAACGGTATCAAACTTCTCTTTCAGAATCAGTTAAACATCTCAGTTTCGCAGCTACTTCCACCATCGGCTTCAGAAAAGACAATATGTTTCATAATAATCCTGTTGTCACTGTGGAGTCGACACATTCTGTAGCGACGCGTCTGTTTTCAACACCTGAGGCTGACGACGTGGACCAGGTGGAACCTTAAAGTAGAAAAAAAACACAGGAGGCGGTATAGTGTATAGTATGTCGTTTGTATTTTTGTCGTTCTTACATGTGGATAAACCAGGCTCAAATTCTGTTAAAGCAGTGATGTGTTTAATTGTCTTTTATTCAAACACTTAAGTAAATGCAAAGACATTCATCATGTCATTCAGGTCAAAGAAAGAAGTGTAATTTTCAGTTTGAAGAGGCTGCAGGCGCCAAAATGTAGCATTTTTTACTTGGAAAAGCTATACCGTTAATGCAAAGATATGTTAATAGTTTTTTTTAATCAAACTGTGAAGCCAGATGCAAAAATATTCATCTTATTTTTCCAGTTTTTTAGAGGCTCCAAGTGGAAAAATGTACCTGTTGCACTTGGAAAAACCAGTTCTATTAAACCAGTGATGTGTTTAATTGTCTTTTTATTTAAATATTGAAATAATACACTCCAAAGAAAAGCATCTAGTTTTCAGTTTTAAGAGGCAGCAGCTGCAAAACTGTGGCATTTCTACGAGAAAAATCAATATTATTAAAGCAGTGATGGGTTTAGTCGTATTTTTTATTCAGACACTAAAGGAATATGTAAAAGAATTAATTGAAAACATGTTATTTTTAGTTTTTAAGAGGCGACAGCTGCAAAAATTTAGCATTTTACTAGAAAAAACAATAGTGTTAACACAAAAATATGATACATTTTCTTTTTTGATTAAACAGTGATGCACAATGCAAAATTATTCATCTTTTTTTCAGTTTTAAGAGTCTTCTTTTTTTTATGAAGTTTTTTCTCCTTTTAGCCCCACTTTATTGTCACAGGACTTAACTAAAGGTCAAGTTGTAGCTGCTATCATTATAGTATCTACAAAAACACACACACACACACACACACACACACACACACACACACACACACACACACAGGGTGTAGATTTTCACAAAAAACTGAAACGAACCCCCCACTGATGTGCATTGTCTTTAGGTGAACCCTGACATTTTTATGAGTGAATAAATATAGCAGAAGTCGTTCCATTCACTCAGTACTATCTGACAGGAAACAGATATGAAATGACAGGAAGACGATTCTCACGGTGTTTTTTTCTTTTCATTTGGCTCAAGTTCTGCATCTAATTCTAAAGCAAAACTCTCATAGCAAGATTACGATTACTTATTTATGAAAAATTATTATTTCCCAGAAAATAGGCTTTTCTTGTTCTTAAATTTCCTTTTTGCAGTTGTTTTTATCGATTTGTCCCATTGTAAAATCATTTGTGTCTAATGAGTTCAGGATGATCTCCTACTGTTAATGAGTTTCCTCAATAAAAACACTGACATGTGAATATTTAACGCTGTCAGCCACCTTGAACCCAGGCCAGTGTTTCTGTGGCAGTTGTTTGTTGTGTTTGATCCGGACCTGGTCTGGACCTGGTGTTTAGGATCAGGTGTTGCTTCATCTGCCTGTGTGAAAGCAGTGGAATGTCCCTTTAAGTTGGTCGTCGGTGATTTGTGGTGCTCAGGTGTGTCTCGGCACCAGGTGTTGTGTTTGCTGAGTGCTGGACTTTATTTAGTTCAGTTTGGAGGCAGCTGTGGTGCCTTCAGGTGCAGCTCGGACATTACAACTCTAGGTTTTCTGTTGTCAATGTCTGTCTTTGAAAAGAAAATGTAGAGTCATTAACCTGAAATGTCCAGTTGATATTTTATTTTCTCTACTTATTTTTATCAAATATCAGTAATTTCATTCTTCTAGTAGGAAAAAATAGTTATATGACAAAGAAAAATATCTAATTTCAATTTGATGAGGCTGCAGCTGAAAGATTTTTGCATTTTTACTTGGAAAAGCAATACTGTTAATGCAAAGATACAGTATGTTAATTGTCTTTTTTATTCAAACTGTGAAGTGAGATGCAAAAATATTTGCCTAATTTTTTTTCAGTTTTTGGAGGCTTCAGCTGGAAAAATGCACCTGTTGCACTTGGGGAAAAACCAGTTCTGTTATACCAGCGGTGTGTTTAATTGTCTTTTTATTTAAATATTGAAATAAAATGCAAAACATTCATCATACACTCCAAAGAAAAACATCAAATTTTAAATTTTTTCAGACTACAGCTGCAAAAATTGTGAATTTTACTTGGAAAAACCACAAAACCCAGCACTAATAATCCCATAAACTCATGTTCAATCAAGTACTTGATAAATGAAGTATGAGTAAAGTGTTTTGTCAGCTAAATGTCTGTTTTAACGCTTGTGTTCCGTGGCTTTATTGTAGTTGTTTAGATACAAATCAAGCTGTATATAATTAAAATGTTTATTTTTCATGATTTTTTTCCTGTATATTTCAGCTTTACTGAGTAAAAATGTAACACTACATACAAAACGGATAATGTCACAGCTGATATCTAATTTAATTCTACCTTATCCTCTTTTACGACATAGAAAAGCAGCAAATTTTCAGTTTCAAGAGGCTGCAGCAGGTAAAATGTGGCATTTTTACCTGGAAACACTACTAAACATATACTGTTAAGCCTTAAAGATACTTTAAGTGGTTGTATGAATGCAGTAACAGTTTACAGTATTTTATTTACATTTTGTCTTTTCTCAACTTAAGAAAACTTGCAGGTGATGAACTGAATCCTTGGTTAACATTTCAACAATTATTAAAAATGCTCATCTTTACACTCATGACAAATAAAAGCATCTAAATTTCAGTTTTAACAGACAGTGGCTGCAAATATTTGGTGTTTATACTTAAAAGCCCACGTGCTTGATTTTCTTATTTCATTTACAAAGTGAAGCAAATTGTGCAGAAATCATATTTTTTACTCAGATATGACAAAGAAAAGCATCTGATTTTCAATTTCAAGAGGCTTTGGCTGCAAATAATTAGACATTTTCCTTGAAAAACCACAAACCAGTTCTAATGACCCAATAAACCTCTGTTTTTTCAACTAACTGAAACATGTTTGCAGCTCTAAAACATTTAACAAGGGTTTGAGAGTAGGATACTTCAGTTTTTTCCATTAATTTTTAAATAATATTTTGTAAATAGCGAGTTTACTGCTTTTATGCATTAATTGTAGTGTTCTTTTTCATGATTAATCACAGCTTTTGTCTATGTCCTGTCTCTGCAAACTGGTACCTTTAGTTTGTTCTGGCTGTTTTCCTGGACAAATGAGACGTTTTAAAGGTCATTTTAGACACTGGGGGCAATTTTACGAGATTTCTACACAAACCGTGCATCTCTCAAGTGTAAAAAATAACGGAGTTAATGAGGGAGGACGTCCAAGCAGGAGGTTTTACATTTAGAGACAAACGGCCATGAGCGGAGGCACAAAGAAAAACATGCGTCTTTGTACCTGAAAAGGTCTCGTTCACACAGTTTCAGCCAGTTTCAGCCGGACGGAGCGAAGAAAGGAGGAAGACGAGGAGGAGGAGGAGGAGGAGGAGAAGGTCAAACTCCTGTTAAATCACTGAGCATCGGTTCAGAGAAAAGGTCCAGTTCTCACAGATCCAACTGGACTCTGTAAAGGTTACCACATTGTGCTGTTTCTCACCTGATTTATCGAACAGAAACAGACGCCAAAACACTTTAATGAATGATTCGGACGTTCAGTCTGGCGTCACCGCAATGAATCATCCTGAAGTCAACCCAAGGAAAAGACTCATTCAGCTTTTATTGTAACTGAATAAACTGAAAATAGAGCAGAAATAAGTCAAATATTCTTAAAGATAATCAAACTGTTGTATAGCATTTGCACGATTTGGTTAAAATATCTTATTACCTTATGCCTTATATTGCATTTTGAGTCTTTTTAGCTGAAAATGCACAGATTAATAATCAATTTGCTGTGGATTTTATGAACATTAAAACTTAATTTAATGTAAAGAATTACAACTGTGTAAAAAATTTAGCTTTTTTTTACAGATGTTTTTCCTCTAAAATTTCACCAAAAACAAATTTGACTTAAAATTTCATTGTTTTCTGATTAAATAACTGCGATATGATTATTTTTATACATATCATATTGTTTTAGGCATCAAGAGGCAAAACAAGAAGACAAACTAGTAAAATAATAAAATTATAAGAAAATGACATCAAGTGAATGAACTGAAAACAAAAACATTGAAGTGAAATATGATTAAATTAACTAAAAATGAGTTAGATGCACATTAAATGAGGGTTTTAAATCCATCAACATGAAGAAAAAATATAGTTTTTGTTAATTTATAGTATCAACTTCTGACAGATCTGCAGGATATTTGAATTAAAAGTTTAATTTAATTGGTTTTATATTCATGTTATTTAATTTTCCTTTTTTCTTTTATTATATCAATTTATTTGAATTTATTTTATTTAATTTTCCATTTTCTTTTACATTATATCAGTTTATTTGAATTTATTTTATGTAAATTTTTATTTATTTGCCATTTCACTTGCAGTTAGGTCACTGTTTTGTTCATAGTTTTGTGGATTGGACATTAGTAACACAACATCGGCTGTTTTATGAAGTTTTCATCCTTTAATGATCTACTTTAAAATATTACTTGGTCCGAGTTTGTCCTAAAGTCACATAAAATATAAAGTTAAAGACATGAGAGACTCCATTTGCTGCTGTTATTTTCACTTCTCTGTCTTTATTTATTCACACATTCCGATACAGACGTGTAATTTATTATCTCTGCCACTGCTGCGTTAGCGGTGATTGATTATTTTCCTCTCAGCGTCTTCATCTGGAGGAAAAACAGGCTCCATAAATCGATTCCATTTCTGCATAAAAAAAAAAAAAATCACATAGAACAGATGGAAAGTACAGATGTTTCTTTTACAGAAACAGGTCGATCTCTGTTACGTTCAATGTGTTGTTGGTTAAAAACATTTTATCAATCAGATGCTTGAGAGGAAACATCAACCACGAGGAAGGAAATAGAAAAAGCCCGTGTGGTCGTTGAATAAAGGTCGGTTATGATGTATGATGACAGCGGCCGATGGGAGGTGGTCATGTGATCTGAGACGGCGACGATGATGAAAAAACACAAACCTGTTCTAATAATCTGATAAACCTCTGATTTATCAACTAACTCTAAACTTTTTCAGCTCTAAAGCATTTGATTTGATGTCCAACAATCCAAGCGGCTGTAAATGACTGTTTATATTGAAGTGGTTTTCTGTCTTGAGGTCAGATATTAGTGGCTGCTGTCGTCTCTTTAACACATGTATATAAGTGTGGTCACATGTGTCTTTAAGCCCACCGGTCTGGGATCCAACCATGAACCAGCAAAGAGCAGAAAATGTCTTAAATTACCAACAGGACCTCATGGAGGGTCAAACTCCAGACATGGCATAAAAAGCGGCGTCTACACCGTCACGTGTCGGCGTCTTTATGTGGAGACTCATTGACACGATCCTTTAACCTTATCTAAACCTGACAATGACTGTAAAAACCAAAACGTGACCACAATGTTCTCCAAACGGCAAAATGTCACGGTGTCACAGAGATGGTTAAATACCGATGGTTGTATGTATCTGTACTCTGTGTGTGTGTGTAGGTGTGTGTGTGTGTGTGTGTGTGTGTCTCAGGTGAATACAACTGAGCTGCAGGTCATTTTCTAATCACCAGAGCGCAAAATGACTGTCCTTGACGAAGAAGTGACTGCAGTAGTATCACACAAAGAGAGAGAGAGACACACACACACACACACACACACACACACACACACACACACACACACTGCGGGGTAATAAATCTGAACAATGCAAGGAAATACAGAAGGATGTGAGAGGATATGTGTTTCTAATGGAAACAACTTTGTCACTTATGAGGTTAAAGATCAGATCCTCATCATGTGAATCATTAAATCACAGTTAGAGTCAGCACGAAATTGATACAAGTGGATGTAATATCTAAACACAACTCGTGTGTGTGTGTGTGTGTGTGTTGTGTAAAGTGACAGATAACCTGATGGATAAGAATCTGCAGAACATTAGATCAAATCACACATGACATGATCACAGAGATGGGAAGTAATGAAGTTAAAGTACTTTTCTGTTTGTGCCATGCATTTTAACACAAGATAATACATTTACACTGTTAAACCAACATTAGGATCATAATATTAAGAGTAAGGATTAAGATAAGAAGTATTAAAAACTACAGTTCTGTGTAAAAGTCTTTGTCCAACATTCTATTTGTTGGTTTAGTAAAGTTCTAATCACATATGTATTTGTCAGTCTTTGTATTTAGATCCAATCTGATATATGTGAAGTATGTAGAACAGGAAAAACTAAAGTTTCAGGGTAAAAACAGCTTCCATAAACTAAAATGATATTACAGTGTTTTCAATGTTGTCAGAAAGACATTCTAAAATAAAATAGAAAAGCACTCGGAGAGCGCAGACCTCCGCCAAGGCAGCTCTCTGTAATAACAGCAATGTAGAAGTGTTGCCCTGTTGTTTGTCTGTTGCTAGGTAACCCACTTCAAAGGTATTGAGCCATATCGCAAAAAATATATATTCATCCTGGATCCAGACGATGATCTGGATCACCCCCAAAATTTAATCACTTGTTCCTTGCCCCATTTTGGACATTTCCTGAAAATTTAATTAAAATCTGTCCATAACTTTTTGAGTTATGTCTTACACAGACAGACAAAGAGACAGACAGACAAACCCTGGTGATTACATTAACCTCCTTGGCGGAGGTAATTACACGGAAAAACAAGACAGTATAGACTGAAAAGGGGTATGATGACCAGACAGGACCAAAACACTGGCCTTGAACTGGAACATAATGTTGATTCTATTACTTTTTTGTTTTGTTTTCTTCTTAACTATTGTCTAAATTAGTCATTTCTACTATAATTCTATATTTGTGAGTATAATTTATCTTTTGTGGCAGTTCTTTTCCAGTCTCCTTCATCTTCTACTTACATTTTTGAGGTGAAAATGATAACACCAAACACAGTAAGGATATTATGAAGACTCTTGATCCTAATGAAACAGCAAACCTGATCTCAGGAGGACACACATGTAAACAAAAGTTGCTGTAGCGATACTTTATAGGGTAAAAAAACAATTAAGAATGCACAAGACTGCGCTTTTCTGCTTCTCTTTTCACTTTCAACAAAGTCTTCTAATATATCACACCATAACTGGAAAAGAGAAAATAAGAAAAGTTCTGTTGTCTTTTCAGGTTTGTATGTGGACACTACTGAAGTAAAAAAAAGAAAAAAGTCAGATCTAAACAGTTTCTGCAGGTAAAGTCTAAGTTAGTATTTTTACTTAAATACCCAACATTATTAAACCAATGCTGTGTTTAATCATCATTTTTCTTTGTAAAAAGCGAAGAAAATTGTGCAAAAATCATCTTTTTACTTGGATATGATCAAAAAAATCATCTGATTTTCAGTTTCAATGGGCTGTGGCTGCAAATAATTGGACATTTTTGCTTGAAAAACCACAAACCAGTTCTAATAACCTAATAAACCTCTGTTTTATCAATGAACTGATTAATTTTTACAGCTCCAAAGCATTTGGTTTGATATCTGACAAACCAAACTGCTGTAAATGACTTGTTAAATTTGACTCTGTTTTGAGGTCAGATACAAGTTGATGTGTGACACTATCAAAAAGCCTAAAGCTTGTGATAATCAGGGCATTTTTTAGAATCGTCAACATAAACATGCTCTAAATCTTCAAAACACTGACGACACTGACAGTGGTGTAAACTGTCCTGAAGTCATTTCCCTGTCTAGCCCCTGTCTCTTGCCCTTGAGGGGGTTTCCAGGGTCTTTTCCTTTAAAACCCCTCCGATCCAATCACCCGTTTTATTCCAGTATTGATCCGTTTTCCAGTCGATTGGCCGTATTGATCAGATCCGAGGCGCACCTGCAGCGATGAACCCGTGAGGGTTTACCATTTGAGCCGTGGTCACCGGGGTCTGGTCTTATGGTTGGGGTCAGAGGTCGAGTTTCCGTGTGTGTCGGTGTGTGTGATTTCTGGGGCTGCCTGCCAAGTGTGACATCATCATCCCTCGCCCCACGTGGACGTCAGATTAACAGGAGTTGCCTGTAATCTTTTAATCCTGTTGACAGGCCTCAGTGCTCCTCCTCCACTCTGCTGTCAGACCGTCTGCCCAAAAATATATGGACACGGAAACTGTAATCACATAGACCACAGCTGAGTTATGGTATAGAACAACACAATAGAACAGAAGAGGAGGACTTTACTGACATGATACAGTGCAAAACACTCATCCAACAAGGTCTGAGATTAAAAATAAAATGGGTAAAGATGACTGTGCTCTGTTGGAGTCATATGACATTACTGCACATTGGGAGTAGTTTTCATTTTGCATGTTTAACTCGATTTGTTGATGTTTTGAGTGATGTCTAACGCTGCCAGAGGACAATGGGTCAAACAGTTTTTTATGATGCTTGAAGCTGAGTCTGGTCATAAACCTATTTGCACTTAAATGTCATTTTGCACCCTCTCATTCTGGACATTCCAGCTTGTTTTGCACCTTACAGTTTTATTTTGGCACATTACAGTTATTATCCAGGGTCTTTACACGGATCTTTTTCAAGTAATTTATTATGTATAGTGTTAGTTCTTGTATTCTGTTTTTATTGAGTGTAATTTCCCAGTTTAGGATAAATAAAGTATACCTATCTATCTATGGAGAATAGAAGGTAACGACTGATTTGCGTCTGTTCGGCACCTTGAGGCGATTGTAGTGTCATTCCTGAGGCTGATTCTGAGCAAAGCTGTACTCTGAGGGGTCTGAAAGTTACTGGATGGATTCATAAGTCATAAATCATTTGGTATTAATGGTGACTCAATGTTGTAGAAGATGATGGTGTTTCCACAGTAACTACAGAGCCTCTGAACGTCCAAATAGGTCATATCTGATGACCATGAACAGATGACAAACTGTATTTTACACCAATTATTGACATGTATTGATAGGATTAATGGATCAATAGGTATTAAACAGTTTAGATCAGTAGATGGTTTTGGTCTTTATGGGTTAAAGATCACCACAGAGGTTGTCAGATTGTTTGCCCACTATTTCCACATCCTCCATTGGACCCCATTCAGACAGAACAGGCTCTGGGTTACGTTTAAAGACGTGTTTACTCCTACACTGAAATCTTCCCTCATGCTTCAAGTCATTAACCAGATGTTATTTCCAACTTACTCCCATTGTTTTTTTTACTGAAAAATGTATAAAAACCCCAGTCTGCCATCATTTGTTTTGTCTTTTGGGGCTAAAATATTACACACCTCGAGGAATGATCCACCTCTATGTTTGTTCTGCTCTGAAATCATTGCCTTATCACTCAACTCAATGATGGAAATACTCCAACTGTGTGGTCCTGTAACTGAACCATTAGCTGTAATTAGAATTAATGAGCTTCAAGGTTATGCAGGGTGTCCGCAAAGTGTCTTTACAGTTTAACAGATTTATTACAAAAGGAAATGAATAGACAACTCTCTGGAAAAACGTTCCAAAATGAAAAGTAGATATTGAAGTTTTTTTGCCTCATTTAATCCACCCCTATATGGACACCATTAGTTGTATGAAGCCCATCCAGACAGTACTGGATTAGTTTCCATGTTGGCTGTATCATAACCTCATCAATGACGTCAGTGATCGTTTCCTTCAGGTCGTTGATGTCCCATATCTTTCTTCGATACATGATATCTTTAACTTGATCCCAAAGAAATAAATCCAGGGCAGTGATATCTGGTGAAGGAAGTGTCCAGGGAATTGGACCATCCCTTCTGATCCACCGGTGTGGAAATATTTGATTTAGGAACCCATCAACATACAGTCTGTAATGTGGTGGTGCACCATCTACCTGGAAAATGTTGAAGGTCATCCAGTTGTGGTCAAACATCAACATTTGCAGTAAATGATCTCTTGTTGAAGAAAAATGGACCAATGATCTGATTGCACATGATCCCACAATGTGATTTAAAAACTTTGCTAACTACTGAGTACACAGAACAAATCTGATGAACATATCTCATCCATTGCTTTTGTAATCTATTTTTTAAATTGTAAAGAGACTTTGTGGATACCCTGTATTTCATCTTCAGTTTCCATACAGAACGGAGAAAAAATTTTGAAAATTCAGAAGCACCGTGAAAAATGTAAAAAGTATTGGTTTCTGTCGGTGAGGAAACGTTGAGTCACCTGAGCTGAATAACTGATGAGATCTGGAGTTCAGGGTCAGAGTGAAACTGATGAGGTCTGGAGTAGGTGGTCAGAGTGAAACTGATGATGTTCCGCGACTGCAGGACAGTTCAGACGTGAAGAGAAAAATGAAACTGTGCAGTTTGTTTGTGCGACGGGAGAATGTAGACAGAACACCATCCCTTTGCGTCGTCCTTCGTGTCAACCTGTCTCTGTAGTTTTATTGATTCTGGTCCGGGGTTGTCCCGACCGTCCGTCGGCTGAACGGTCGTCGGTGTTATGTAACATCATCGTCTCACTGATTAGTTTGTTTCACAGCGGTGATTTTTCAGATCAGATTAGGATAAAGCGGCGACATGAATCGACTGAATGAAACTCGACTCAATAGCAGATTCTCATTAATGCATGGGATCTGGACTCGTCTGAACATCTGTTTTCCATTGAGCTTTAGAGTTGATTTTACATAAAGTCCCTTTTCTTCGCCATCTTCATTGTCTTCTTCTATTCTTTGATCTCTATTCCTCTACTACTCTTCTTCTTTTTCTTTGTTCTCTTTTTCTTCTTTTTTCTTCTTTATTTTCTCATCTACTCTTTTTCTTCTTTTTTGTTTTTCTTTTTTTTCATGTTCTTCTTCTCAAACATCAAAACACACTTGTGTACATTCATAGAAACGCTGCTAATATTAAACTGACATAAACTACTATGTGGTCCATCCGTCCTTCAGGTGTTTTCAGGGTCTTTTGTTCCTCATATAACTTAGTTAACTATTATTTACCTCTGGTGTTAGTAATAAGAGAGACAGTAAACGCATCTCTAATAAACTGTTAATAATAAACGAAGCCGGTGCGTTGCTGGACTCCCTGAGTCAGGTTTAGTCCAGGTCAGTCCTTCTATTCAGGTATGTGGGCCATTGCATCTGCAATTGGTGGCTAACTGACACTAAACTCAGTTAAGCTAACATTTATTCAGACAATGTGAGATTTATTGCATTAATTTTCTGATGTTTTATACCAGGTTTCATTCAACCAGGTTTTCATTCATTCAAAATGCTTGTACTATTTATACCCTATAATAATCACACATTGTAAGAAAATAAAATATCTCAGTATCTCAGTATCAAATACCTCTACTTTCATTTCTTTACATTTTCAGAGCAGCCTTTTTGATTTATTTTAATGCATTCAATTGGGATTATTGATTAGTCTTGTCTTTTGCATTGTTGCACGGCTTCACATTTCAGTCTCTATTGAAATTTCTCCAAAATTAATACATGTAATAATCAACAAGACACTAGATCAGATTAGGATAAAGCAGCGTGGAAAAACAAGACTGTATGGACTGAAAAGGTGTATGATGACCTGACGGGTCCAGGTCACGAGGACAGTAAACGCATCTCGAATAAACTGTTAATAATAAACGAGGCCGGTGCATTCCTGGACTCAATGAGTCAGGTTTAGTCCAGGTCAGTCCTTCTATTCAGGTATGTGGGCCATCAGATCTGCATGTGGCAGCTAACGGACACTAAACTCAGTTAAGCTAACATTTGGCAGACTGTTTTTGTGAGTCAACAAGGCTTCAGGCCAAGAGGTGAACCCAGACCTGTTACGAGTCTTTGTACATGATGTATTCTGTTATCTGTGGAGGTTCTAATAGGTGATCAATGACTGGAATAATAAGTATATTTATAGTCAACAGTGCAGCCTGAATCACCTCTATAGTCATTACTTTGTGTGCATTTTCTGACCTTGAAAGCTGTCTTTGGGGTCTGAACTCTTTCAGACAAAACAAATAAAGCAAGCAAACAAAAATTTATTTATATAGCGCATTTTAATTCCAGTTACAAGTTGCAACATGTTTCAGCCAAGAAACGCAACCAAAACAAACACATAATGAGTAAGAGTCTACAATAAAACCAAGACCAGACAGTCAACATTAAAAGGAATTACAAGAATGATGAAAAACTAAGAGTAAAACCCTGTAAAGAACAATAATAATCCAATTGTATATACAGTATATGTAAAAGGTACATATGAATTAAAACTAACAAAAGTAAAAAGGAAACTAAATATTGAGGAACCAAAAGGAGGCATAAAGGATGATAAAACACATGAATTATAACCAATAAAAATAAGATCATATATTACATAAGATATGATAATAATCCTTTAAAAGTAGAACAATATAAAGTACCAGCATAAGTAAAAATAAACTATAAAACAACTAAACAAACAAGTGAAATAAAGTTGAATTTATTGTGATTTAGAAGATAAAGTATGTAAAGTATGCTTTGTAATGGAAGATGAAAAAAGCTACATATTAAATACAGATAAAAACACAAAAAACAACCAAATTCAACCAAAGTAAGAACTGGGTTGGATTTAACTGTATCTAATTTAAAACTGTGTTAAAATGCGTCAGTTCCAGATCCAATCTGCTGTTTTTCTTCGATAACTGTAGACAAATAAAGCCGTTAAAATCAATAAATCTCTCTGGACCTGATGAGGTGGATCTGGACCAGGCTGATCTGGGGTCAGCTGGCACCATATCCACCTCACCGGATCCAAATGTGTCAGAACACAACCAGAACCCTGAAGGTTTGCCAGGACGTTAGACTAGATAACACCAGGACCGGCTTTAAAATCCATTTCTGGCTCTAATTGATCCTCATCTGAATCCAAGAATTTAGTTGTTTTTCTCCTGTGGGCGAGTAAAGAAGGATCTTCGACCCCGTCTGTTATTAAAGAATCCATTCGTGACACTAGTTTGTCAGGTTAAAGACCTCCATGCACCGCTTCAGGGCCAGGACTTCAACTAAACCATGACATTGTAGTAATAATCCAGGTCAGAGGGTTCCATTGACATGGACTTTACATAGATCTTTCATATAACTGATAAAACAAATGCAACAGAAGTGAATTGTTTATTATTTTCATCATTTTGTGTGTTTTCTTGTTTGTCTTTTTGCAGCTTTTTTGTTGTTTTTGTCTTTTTACATTGTTGTGGTTATTTGCCATTTTTGTCTTTTAACATCTTTTTTTTTTAAAGTTAGTGTTAATTTTAATGTAATTTTGGTCATTTTTTTATGTGTTTTGTGTCATTTTGGTCTTTTTACATTTTTTTTTTTTTATTGTACATGTAGAAAATGTTATTTTGCCACAAACTGTTATAATAATGTAAAGAGAGCTGAAGCTCCCTCCCCCCTTCTGCTATGTTAAAAAATATGAACAATGGTTAATGAGACAGAAATAATTTTATGATTTGTATGAATGATTGTGTCACTTTTCATACATTTTATACGTGATGTTTCAAAGATCATTTTATCAGTCAAGAAAGTCATGGTTTGTGGCAAATATAGTAAAGAAACACCTAGTGTTATATTAAACAGCTGAATGGACTGCATCCCTAGTTGCATGAGATATGCCTTAGCAACACCAAAATGGCAGCCGCCCTGGCATATGTTACATGAGTTTTTGAGGTCGAGGTGTAAAACTCCAGCTCCAGAAACATCTTCAGATGGTTACGGTAATTTTACCTCCATGACTTTCCGGTCTGATAGTTCAACAGTTTTACAAGAAACACACTTAATTAATTTGTGAAACTATCTTTTAAATTTAAAAATATCATACGTGTAAATGATGAACACAAGATAAAAACAATCACTTGTCTCTTTCCATTTACTGTAATGCTGTTTATTTTTCTGAAATACGGTCCCATGTGATACAACAGGAAGGGGCGGAGCTTCAGCTCTCTAAATAAAACCTACATCAAACTGATTGTCTGTACATTGTCTGAATTATTTGGTGATAGTCTGGACTTTTGTTACCGCAAGCAAACTCCAAAAAGTGTAGGTTTTTGCAGGTTAAGTCCAAGAATTTCATAACATAAGATGATTGAACTGGTTTCCAGTCTTTATTGAATGTTTTATATTTATATATGTGGCAGGGTTTATTCTCGTCCAATCAGAGCTCAGTGTGCGTTTAGGCGCTGACATAAAGCAGATGACACGTTTTTCAGTCTGATTATGAGGCTCACAGTGATGATAGAGATGGACGTGGTCATTAGCCTTGTTGCCCCTCGGCCTGTGTTGGTACTTAGCCCAGTGACTTACCTCAGATTAGCCAGCTTAGCTAGCTAACTGCAGCGCTACAGCTTAGCGGGCTAACTGCTATTTCTGCTCCTGCATCTCACTTTCAGCTCTGGACGACCCACGTGTCGGCCACGTTAGCTGACACCTCAGCCCCGTTCACCCGAAGCCTCCTGACTCAGATCTGATAAAAACCTCCTCTTTAATGTTAAACCCAAAGACATGCTGAGGATCTTAACCCTTCAGGGTCCTGCTCAGTACATTTTAAGTCACTATATCCAGTAAAAAATGTGACTGAACTGAGCATCTCTGTCACTTGGTTTAGGCCAGGGATGTCGAATGCATTTTAGTTCAGGTTCCACATTCATGATCTGACGTGGGCCGGACCAGTAAAATAATAGGAACTATTATTAGATCGCTCTTCTTAGATCATCGCCAAAAAACCCCAAAAAAAACACATTCACAGAAGTTGCATTTCTGCTATTTAAACGGACCTCATGGAAATACAGATGTAGTCTGATCACAAGTCATTTTCATTCAGATTCATGGGAGCTGTAAACCTCTAATAATCTGGTCAGTAGGGAAATATTGGTGCCTAATGACCATGAGTTCACGTAATCTAACCATTTCTTATTACTTGTTACTCACATTTGTTATGTTTCTAGTCAGGACACAAACATGGTTGATACAAGTGATTCAACTATGAATATTCTATATTACCTGCGTATTCTTAATCATAGTTTAGATTTTTTTCTACATGATCAATAATTACTGTAAGTAGGTCTGGGTTTGTTAGTGGTTCATTATGAAACTCATGGCCACTGCAATCTAGGTAATTAGTAGAAAATGTACAGAAAAATGTGTATATGTTCGCTTCCTTCACATATTGTAACAGTTTAGGTCCAGGATGATGCAAGAATGCAGATAAATAGCAGCATAAATGGACTAAACCTCCATAAACAAGAGAAAACTAGAAAAGCACTTGGAGAGTGCAGACCTCCACCAAGGCGACTCTCTGTAATAACAGCAATGTATAAGTCTGTTGCCTTATTGTTTGGCTATTGCTAGGTAACCCACTTCAAGGGTATTGGGCCATATCGCAAAAAATATATATTCATCCTGGATCTAGATGATGATCTGGATCACCTCCAAAATCTAATCACTTGTTCCTTGTCCCATTTTGGACATTTCCTGAAAATTTCATTAAAATCCATCCATAACTTTT
>JAPQRQ010000026.1:4967385-4987628 GCA_037367365.1 Apogon talboti | reverse complement strand
GACTAAATTAAGCTTATAGAGGTTTTTAAGGTTACTGTCCACCAACACCCCTAGGTATTTAAAGCCCGTGGGGGACCCAATAATCAGTGCAATTTTAACAGTATTCTGCCTCAGTTTATTATTTACACATGTGCATTACAACTTATAGATCACAGTGGATCTATACATACACCAAACATTTAGTAAAAGGCAGAATATTATTAAAATTACACTTAATTCTCTCAAAACAGTTCAGGTTTTTAATTTTGTTTAGATTATTCGCTTTTTTTGTGAAAGCGTAGTTCGTAGATGTAAATATTTTCATGTAATTTTACTTTTTTACACTAAAACAAAGACAGAAAATTTGCAGTTGTCATTATTTCTAGGTTATCATGAAGGGTTTTGGGATTGAATTGGTCTGCATGTGGCCCCTGAACACAAATGAGTAATTGTTAATATCTTCAGTGTAATTTTGACCTTTCACAAATTCATCCTGTGGGTTGGATAGGACCCTTTGGCGGGCCATGTTTTGGCTCATGGGCCGTATGTTTGACACCCTGTTGTAAAGTGTGCACAGAGGAGGATTTGTTGCCAGTGACTGAGGCACAGGTTGGGTAAATGTAACCACAGCTGCTGTCGGATGTTTTTGAATTGCAGCGTCCGGTTGAAATAAAGTGTTGTGTGTTTGCTGGTGTAGGTTAAAGCTGGTGTGTGTTTCAGTATCAGCGTGTGCAGCTGACTGTGATGAGGCCATAGTACTCTGTAATCCCATCAACACTGAGTTACTGAGGAGCTAACAGCATTACACCACTTAGCGCTTGGTCTGTTTGAGTCTGTGGATGCGAGGGGATTCGGTTTTATTTTTTTTCCTTTTTTCCTGACGTTGCCCTCCCCCTTTGGTTTCTCTCTGCAGTCGTGACTCACCGCCCGACTGTGTTCTCAGTGTATTCCTGTGTTGCGTCATCGGTGACGTCGCCGCTGTTCAGCTGATTGCCTCTGCGTCATCAGATGTGTGTGTGCTCAGGGTTCTCCATAGTTGTGAGGACAGATAACGGTGTGTCTCTACATCAGTGTGTGCAGGATGAAGTCACTGCTGCATTCTTCTACATTCTACAGATTTTAGTTCTACGGTTTTATGGATGAAACGGCAGCAAAAGGCTGTTGTAGGCTGAAGTCCTCCTCCACCATTTGATTTAATATGTATTTATTTATTTATTTGGTGGGGATGATGCACATTAACCTTTTGAGACCCAGAAATGAATTTTGCCCTCTGTAGGGGACAAGAGATTTACAGGTTTACTTAAAAAAATAAAAATAAAAAACATAAAGAAAGACATCTACTGCAAAGGACATTCCACACACATACAAAAATAAAAGAAATTCTGAAAAAACTTTTGGATCATGTTGTTTCCAATCAGGGCAATTATGTATATAAATGTAAAAAAACCAAAACTTTTACTTTCCTGGGTCTCGAGGTTAATGAACATCTATATCGGGCGTGATTATGATCTATATAGTGTTTAAATACATTATATAGACAAAAATATTGGTACACTTCACGTTTACAGCTTGTAGCTGTTTATTTAAAATAATAATTTGATGAAAATGTTTATGTCAGTTATCAATAATAATCCTGATTAATGTCAAACCAACTTTCAAGGCTGATATTTTTTCTTCCTGACTGAGAGTTGTAGGAAAAAGATGATTTCTTCTTGTTGAAATTGATTATTTATGGTCAGAATATGACAAATATTTCAGAAATCTGGAGGTAGATCATTTTAAACGATTATTATGATAAAAATATCAACCTTTAGTAGACCTAAGTATGAATAAAAGCATTTTGTCAGCATTTTAAATAACATTATAAAGAAAATTAAACCCAAAGGCAAAAAGGTTCATTTCCCAAACCTTTTTATCCATATACTGTATTTTTATGAAGTTTTTCTTTCCTGGTTTATGTGAAATGCTTCCCCACAGTGACAGCAACAGCACAGCTATGATCACTCAGAACACATCTTAGTGAGCTTTTACTTTAAGTCCCTTAAATATGACACCATTGGTAGTAAAAACAGAGAGGTCTTTATTACATGTTCCTGTTCAGATTACTAGTAATGCAACACGGTGTGTTCAGACTTTGCTTTCAAACTGAATACATGATTGGATTTATGCGGACCAATGTCCATGCTAATGGTAAGCTAATGGCTGCTAGCGTTTGTTCCGTAAACTAGCATAATGTTAGCCTCATAGCATAATTACCTAAGTAATATTTTTGACCAAATTGTGACATCTGCATAAAATTTTTCAGCAGTGTTAGGAGAATAAAGTCAGGGCAGTTATACTATGGGCTAACGATAAGATGCATTGAAGAACTCAGGAGCAAACATTAGGATTTCCACAGAAAAACTCATGCAAAATGTCTGTTTCTTAGCATGTATGTTGCAGCTGAGACTCAGTTCCTAAAAAAGGGCTTCAACACAAACTTCATGCATACAGAGAATAAACTATCACTGCATTTCTGTTCAATTTAAGAAATCTTAAATGTACAACGTGTGAGATTTGTGTAGGCAGGACATGATAGCACATAATTCAGGTCACATTATGCAGACACTGCGTGACTAAATGTAAACAAAGGGCACAAATGTCCTTTTTCTTTCCGTGTTTTGACATTAAGTCTCAGAACGTCCCTGAACTCTGACCTTCAAGAGCACACATTCCTAAAATCTCCTCGAACACGTGCGCTGCTCTGATAAAAACCTGTAAATAAATTCAGGTGTTGTGATAGGAGCATACAGTAGCAGTAACAATAATGGATGGAGTCTCCATGCATAAAGGTTCAGTGTGGAATGGCAGCCACTGTTATGCAACGCTGGCTCGGATCGCCGCCCTTCCCTTCCCCCACCCGGCCCTTGCCTCCGCTCCCAGTATCATTCCAGTTTGATGCCATTCATACCAGTTGAGGGCGGCGCTGTGACCCAGTTACCCCCCACTATGTGTGTGTATAGACGCTCTATCACACCAATTAAAATACCAGCCACTCAGAGACCACTTCTAATTGTTCATTCATGTCCCAGTTTAGAGTAAAGAGAGGACGAGTGTTCACATACTTCATTCATTCATTCATTCATTCATTCATTCTCAGAGTCGGTGTTTAAAAAACAGGCCCGCCATGTCATAAGTTATTAGTTATTTCTTATATATTTATGGAGGCTGAGTAGTGTTAAAACATCATGTAAAAGGAGTGACCATAAATGGTGCTCCACACACACACACACACACACACTAATAACTTTTTATCCTATTTTCTTCCTGGCAGAAACAGACTTCCATACATACAAGTTTTGGATATAAAGAAAATTAAAACTAATCTCTTAATATGACATGATTAGCATTATTTTAGCTGTCTTTAACAATTTGATAACTTTTTCTTAAGTAATTTTTTTTTTTTTTTTTTTTTTTTTTACATAGGTTATCTTGTTACTGAACTCAGTGATGTGCAGTTAATACATGTTGATAAAGTGACAGAGTTTATTCTATATATACATTAAATAAATGTTCTGTATGATTCAGAAAATTGACATCATCTACATCAGTTGTCCTATTCCTGAGATAAATGGACAGATATCAGCGTTTTCTCTATTTATTCAAATGTTTCTGTTTGTGTTTATTACACACAACGTCATCAGATCATGGACTTTTCCAAGGACAGTCCATGTGTTTATGTATGTGTTTTCCCAACAGAAACAGGATTAAAATCACCAAGATAAGAGCAGGACAGATAACGTTCATTCACTCAGAGACTTTCAGTTACATAAAACTCTCATTGTGATGCTGCTGAAAAAAACATGAGACCCAAATTAAACCCAGTCCCACTGTTTTATTAAAGACGAGCTGCGTTAAAGGGACAAACCGCTGTTTAAACGGCTTCATTCATGAACCACAAATCCTCTTTATTCCTCATTTTCCTGCTCATCCATGTCCAAATTTTAGATTAACTTCCATCACATGCAGCTGCGTTCAAGGACACTATGGACACTGAGGAACAATTGTTTTTATGTGCAGCTAGTTACTGTATCACTTACATTTTCTCATTTAAACATCAGACAAAACCATCATATTTATAGCAGAGGTGTCAAACTCCACATTCAGCCCAGTATGATAGTATCTGAAGGGGGGGCCAGACCAGTAAAATAATAAAATAATAACCTGTATATGATGCCAACTCCAAACTTTTCTTTGTTTTAGAGAGAAAAAACTGCAATTACATCGTGAAAATATTTACATCTACAAAATATCCTTTGTGATGTGAATAACATGCACAACCTGAAATTATTAAAGAAAAATCTGTGAAATTTTAACAAAATTCTGCCTCAGTTTATCATTTACATGTGTACATTACAATTTACAGATCACAGTGGATCTACAAATACACCAAACATTTAGTACAAAACAGAGTATTGGCAAAATCACACTTGATTATCTTAAAACATTTGAGGTTTTTCATATTTGTGCAGATTATTTGCATTTTTTGTGAAAGGATGGTTGGTAGAAGTAAACATTTTCATGAAATTTTACTTTTTTACACTAAAACAAAGAAAAGTTGCATTTGTCATTGTTTATAGTTATTATGATAGCATTTGAGATTGAATTGATCTGCATGTGGCCCCTGAACTAACATGATTGATCGTTAATATCTTCTATGTAATTTTTGCCTTTTACAAGTTCATCCCCTTGGACCCCTTGGTGGGCCGGTTTTGGCCCGTGGGCCACATGTTTGAGACCCCTAGACTACAGCATCTTCAACCTGAACCCGATTGTAACTGAAAGTGACTGTATAAGATGTTTGCTGATAAAGTAACGCTACTCAGTGTGTTTGGTTCTAAATGTCTGATGGTCCTTGAACGCCTCATCACAGATCGTCCTGTTCTAACCGTGTCCATCTCCTCCTCCAGGTGTCTTCCTGATCCCATACCTGCTGTTCATCTTTGTTGGAGGGATCCCCATCTTCTTCCTGGAGATCGCTCTCGGTCAGTTCATGAAGGCTGGAAGCATCAACGTCTGGAACATCGCTCCGCTATTTAAAGGTACAGTACGCCAAAAACAAAGGAGACCAACAGAGGTTCATCTGAATATACAACAACTTTATCTACGGCTGAAATTGTCTCAAAACATCTCCAGTTGGAACATGAATTTGACCAATTTTAGTTCATGTTCTATTTATTTTTTATTAGCCTTTATTTAATCATGAAAAAAATGACTCCTTAAGATTCAAAATGTCTTTTGCAGTGAGTGTCCTGGCCAAGGCAGCAGCAGAAGTTACAGAAAGTAGAAATTTCAGCCAGACTAAAAACATACATAAAACACATAGTAAAACTGTTAAAGCCATACATAATATAACATACTAAAAATATACATAAAGAACACCACTAATAATTTAAAAGGTGCTAAAAGTATACAACAATGTACCTTAAAAGCATTTCAAAACTGAAGAAAGCAGATTATGCATATTTCAGTTCCAATTCCCAATTTCACTAAAATATAATACGAAAGAAAACAGTCTCTATCTATATTAGTCTTTTAGCAAATTTTAAGTAATACTCTCTCACATGGTTTTTCCTGGTGCAAAAAGAAGAATAATTGGTGTAAACTGCGGTCTGTCGTTTTTTCATGGTTGGTTTTTGTGGTTCCATGTTAAGTTTATTGGACAAATATTGAATATTTACCTCAAATGAGTCGATTAACTCTGGTCATTAAACAGTTTTTATTTTAGTTAACTTTTGCCTAATGATTATTACTGCATCTTTTTTTTTTTTAGGGAAAGTTTGGGGTTGACAGAAAGATTATTTTTACCCGGGGATAATTTTGGTTGAAGTCAAAGTTCCTGCGGTGGGAAGGCACCAGTGGCCAGCACTAGTGGCCATCAGCGGTATTTTTATATCTGCTTCACCTTTCCTTCTCATCGGTGTAGCTTTTTTAGCATTTTGGGTCCGGTTCTGTTTTTTTTTGTTTTTTTTTTTTTCCTTTGAGGTGCAGTTCCCGATCCTATCCTGTTGCCATGGTAACACAAATATGACATATAAATCCATGCCGTAAGCAGTTTAGGTAAGTTTGAGTGGACACGTCAGCCGGCAAACACACATTCAGCTCTGTTGGCTTTATCTGGATGTGATAATCTATGATCCTGCTGTACGTGCCCGAGGACACGGCGACAAAACTGCAGCTACACACACACACACACACACCCACACACACACACACATACACTGACTCACACACATACATTTATCTTTATTTTGCCGCCTGATTCATTTGTTCACCTTATTTGAAAGGAAAACACACACTGCTTATCAAATATTTGATCTGTATAAGAGCCCACATGACTGTTAAGACTGTTTATTACAATCCACGTTACTAGAGACTTTAATTTAACCTTTACTTCTGCATTCAGTCCGACGCAGCCCGAACAAACGCAGAATGCACTGACTGTTATGTATTACACCGCTGGAGGAAATGTCATGGCATTAAGAACCCTTAAAGACCTAAACACCCACCTACTACCAAAAGCATCTACTCATCTACAATATTTAACAACTTTAGAGCCAATTATCCTATCAATGCATGTAAATAATTGAGGTAAAATGCAGTTCCTCAGCTTTTCATATTCATCAGATATGACCCATTTGGACGTTCAGCTTTACTTTAAAGATGTCTGTAAGGAATCGATTAGATTAGAATACATTTATTTTGTGTTTGACTTTTGTGTGGTTTAATTCAGACTTTCTTTTAGATTTAGCTTCATTTGACTTCAGAGCAGGTTTAACTTAACTTTAGTTTTAGTTTTTTTTACATATTTTTCTTTATGATTATTTTATTTCGTTTCTTTAGGTTTAACGTTTAGGTTTAGTTTCATATTGGCTCAAGTTTTATCAGGGTTAACACAAGTTTTGTTCAGTTTAAGTGTAGTTCAGTGTTGGATTCAGGTTGATTTTTATTCGATGCTTTAAGTGTCCTTTGGGTTAAGATTAATAACAGGTTCAGCTTTTTCTCGGGGCCTTAGGTCAGGTTTAAATGAACTTTTTCACTTTTCAATTGTTTTAATCTTAGCTTTAAGTCAGGTTTAACTTTAGCTCAGCTTCAGATTTAGGTTGTGTTCAGTTACGAGTTTGGGGTGTAGTGTCTTTAAGTCAGGTTTAAGTTGAGTTATATATGTTTTCTCAGTCAAAACCCAGGGAGTATTGACTAACAGAAGGTTATAGTTCACGTTTATTTCCATCTGAACGTTCCTCCAGGTCGTAAACTCATAAAAACAGATTCACGCCTTTGACCCAGTTTACAAACAACATTTTGAACTTACTGAACTCACTGTTTATTTCTTTGATCATAAAATCTCTTAAGGGTCTAATCAGTTCATTGAGTTTTTCACCAGACTTTGACCAGCTTCAACATTTGTTGTATTTCTGTATTGTATTCTTGGTACTTTTAACTAAATGCAGAATGCAGATACTGGTTCCACATATAAACAGAGTAGAAAATAGGAAAATAATATCAAAACGGCACGGTTTTTGTTAATTTTAGTTCCTCCTGAGATTAGGACATCCCTATCTTATTAAAAAGTAAAAACACAGAGGTATTATTACACCTGTTCTTGGTCCAAAATGATGGAATGGTTTTATCTTGGTCAACTCTCTGTATAAAATGTTTTATTCTTCAGAAACATCAACTGTTTTCTCTGGTTTAAATCCGTTTCCTCTCCAGGTCTGGGTTACGCCTCCATGGTGATCGTGTTCTTCTGTAACACCTACTACATCATGGTGCTGGCCTGGGGCTTCTACTACCTGATCAAGTCCTTCAACTCCACCCTCCCCTGGTCGACCTGCGACAACCCCTGGAACACGCCTAGCTGCATCGAGATCTTCCACCAGCAGGGCTGCAACAACAGCAGCCTTGCCAACATCTCCATCTCTGGAAACCACTCCTGCGCCGACCTGGTGGATGGACGCTCGCCCATCATCGAGTTCTGGGAGTGAGTTTGAGTTCTGGTTACCTGTGACGTGTAGAGTTTGGTTTAACACTAGAACTGCCAGCAGGTAAACTTTACCCATATAGCTTTGTAGACCACAAAATACTGATTATCTCCTGTGTTTAGGTCTGGTTTTAAGATTAAATATACTCTATATGGACAAAAAGTATTGGGACACATTGAATTCAGGTGTTTCTTTTCTAAAAGGGGTCTGGGATACAAAACAACAATGACAAATGTCATAATATAGTTTTATATTGGGATAAATATCATTGCGTTGCATTGGTTAGTTTTGTTTAAATTGTTAAAAATGACAGGAAAACCTTTAAAAGAATGATCTCAGACTGGTCTAAATACACACTTTGTTAAAAGCACAGTATATTTTTATGCTGTCTCTCAGTTAAAACATGAGACACACCACAGATGCACCACTTCCATTTGTACCTTACACAGTCTGTATAATGTCAAATGAAACAAGCTGGTAATTCATTTTTATCTCCGCCAAGGAGGTTAATATATTCACCAGGGTTTGTCTGTCCGTCTGTCTGTCTGTCTGTCTGTCTGTGTGTTAGCAACATAACACAAAAAGTTATGGACGGATTTTAATGAAATTTTCAGGAAATGTCCGAAATGGGACAAGGAACAGGCGAGTTGAGTTTGGGGGTGATCCAGAATTTTTTTTATGGCATTTTTAGTTGAATAACCTCTCACCTGGCATGTCTGTTTCTGCACATGACATTTGTTCACCATGTCAGCGTGGCCCTATTGTTTATCCCACTTCAAGGGTATTGTTTATCTGTTGCTAGGTAAGCCACTTCAAAGGTATTATACATTATAGCAGCATGGTGGGGAACTGAGCTGCCTTGGTGGAGATCTCCGACTGCTTTTCTAGTCTTTTACTTGAAAAATACTGATGGAGATTTTCTTCACAAATGTGATGAATATGCCTAATGAAAATATTTGCATAGATATAGCTAAAACAAATTTTAATATAATATACTTAAATGTGGTAAACTGGGATGAGATGCCCCCTTAATGATGTCTATTTTCATCATCATTGTAAAAACAATTTGTAGTATGTGTATTAATGATGTGTATTATTAATTAAACACACTTGAGGGTAGTTAAATCATTATCATAATTACATCTTTTTCAGTCAGTTTGTTTAATTCAAACTTTCATTTATGATTAAGATTAACTTTATTTTTAAAATTTTACTAATAACTGAACTGCAGCAGCCATGAATGTTTTCTCAAAAGCCCCAAATCTTTTACATCTTTAAAGTAACCTCAAATATTTTTGAGTTTTCCCTGAGCCTGTCTGAACTAAGTTATACATAATGCTACCTCACTAGCTAACATCTGATGTTGTTAGCTAACATTAGCTGCACTAAGCTCACTAGCTAGTGTTAGCAGTTGCTAGCTATCTGGGTAAAGTTAGCTTCAGTTAGCTTGCTAAACAACATTAACGCTAGCTGTTGTTTGGGCTGAAGATTCCACCCTGTCTTGTTTCACAGTTAATGAAAGTATAAAAGCTAACTTCATTAGCTTAAGCTTCTATTACCTGTATTATTGTGAGCCGATCGAATCAGGTCTCCAACGTCACTGGACGTTGTGCTAATGTTTATGACAGTTAATCTGGTGGTACAGCAAAGTGGATTTATTAGCCCTGATGGGAGAGATTAGTGGCATGTCTGGTTATTTTTACACTGGTTTTTGCAGTGTAAGAAAAAAAGGGATATACTATAGAGCAGCTGTAAATGGAAACACCTCATACTCTCGCTAGTCTGACATCATCAAGTTAATGTTGGATCTTATCAAGTGGTGTTGTAATATTGTAGTTTATGGATGCTAAAGATCATAACAGAAGTCTGTTTTATTACGGCACTGGTAGTTTTCATAAAAATAGTTGTTTTGTTGTTGAACTGAGACAACTCTGCCATAGGACTCCATTCAGACAGATTAAACTCTAGTCACCATGGTTACACCTGTAAGATTAACATCTTGTGTCTGTTTGTGTCTGTACATCTTTGGTTGTTAGCTTGCTGGCTAATGGTAACTGCAGTTAGCTCGCAAGCTAATGTTAGCTGACTGTTTAGAAGTATAGGGCTAGGTATTTGATTAAAAATTGTATCTCATACATCATAACCGCTAAAACCAAGTTTTACACTATTTTAATTCTCTGAAACTGCTATGAATGATTCTGGTGACAGGAAATAACTATTTTCCATGTGTTCAGTGCAGGAGTGATAGCTACTACAGTAGGCTAATGCTGTTAGCGATATCATTATTAGTGTAACCAAATATAGAGAATATCTTCAGATTCTGATTTGATTCTGACATGCTTTTTAGCCTTTTAGACTGATGATAATATATTTCTTCCTTTTAATTACCTTTTATTTTATAGCTTTGTTGATTGCGCAAGTAGCACGTTTGCTAGCTGAGCCTAAAACTAAATTAATAATAGTACACTGCTTGTATTTTCATTTGTTTTCAGTCAAACAAATCCACATTAAACCTCTTTGTCCCAAATATATTTAAAGATGTTACTTCTGTAGAGTATTGACTCTTGAATGTAATGATGCTTGTACAGTACGTGGTTATGAGTCAGAGGAGCTTGTATTGGTTCCTCTTTCTTTTTTTTCTTGTCATCTGACCTATCCAAATGTTGCCACATAAAGCGCTTTCGGACAGAGAAGTTCTAAGAACTGTCCACTTCAAATTTAGTTCTAGGAACTACTCTCCCCCAGGGGAACCCTTTCGTTTTGCATTCGCACAGGCAGTAAGGAACCATGGTATGGACTGGTGTGATGAAATCATATTCTGCATCCGCCAAAGTGCTTTTACGTGCGGCACAACTTTCGCACATGCACAGGGATGGAAATTGAGCTTTGTTTATGATCAAAATATAAGTTGACATTTGAGGGACCCCCACAGAATAATATGTAATATAAATGCCACTGAGTCCAAGACAATCTCTGTAAAGTGTTTTGTGCTGTCTCCACGTTCCTCGTGTCAACAGCAGAGTGTGAACGTGGATTTAGTGTCATAAATCCCATCCTCACTGATGAACAACAGAATGAACTTGTCCACACTGAACAGTCTTCTCTTCATCTCTGTTAATGGGCCAGATGTGTGTTCATTCCTTGCTCAGAAGTTCACAGAGCTGTGGATAAAATTAACAGAAACATTGCAGATGACACGCCAACAGGAAAGCCGAAAAGGCCACATGAAGTGCTTGTTATTGTTAACTAATAAATGGTGTTTGTAGAACTGTTGTATAAATGGATGTATACTGTTGTAGAAAACAAAAAAGACTCATGCCTATGATCTAATCACAGCTGTGCTATATTCACCATAACGCACTCCCTCTTCTGCAAGCAGCGGAAATCTGGTAATAGGCGTGGTGTGAGTTCGACCAATCACCAAACGCCTACGTCATATGAGTTCCTATAGAACCATCAAAAGACCCTGCCTGGGAGTAGGAGCTAAAATGGTTCTAGGAACTGTGGTCCGTAGTTCCAAGTTCCTATGCTGTCCAAATGCGCGTATAAAGGTCCTAGGTCCTGAAAAGGTTATAGGAACTGCAAAAAGTTCCTACAGTGTGAAAGGGCCTATACTATGTTTAGAGGAAAGCAGATGAAACAGAACCTTAAGATGAACCTAATTATAAGCTTTATTATCTGCTGCTGTTCCTCTAATGCTTGGTGGATCATTTCAGTTTTTTGTCGTATCTTCCTGAGGACAGTGGTGTATACTTTGAATTTGCTGTGATTGTCAGGCGTAGGAGTCTCCACAGCAGCAAGACGTCATCGGTACATGAAGGTAACGAGCAGCTAACGAGGTGTAAAGGTTCTGTAGGTGATGGAGCTCATTAGTGTTGGAGTTTATAGTCGGGTCAGCAGCTCTTTGTCGTCCCTGAAATGAGAAAAGACAGGACAGGCAACTGGAAGACGGACATTCAGTCTATTATAGAGCGTCATCCCTCTGCCTTTATTTCTAAATGTCAGTCTCACCTTTTAACCATTTTAACATTTAGGAAACAGAGCAGGCAGAGTCCTACACACTGAATAGAAATCATGTTTAATGTCAGTCTGGTTTCCAAACATAGGCCTCAACTTTAACATTTAAATGGAGCTAATGTAATATCAGTATTTTAATTACTGATAACTTCCTAAAACTGTTTTTAACTGGATAAAAAAAGCTGAAAAATCCTAAACACATGCATCTCTATAAATAGGTTCGTCCATCTGTCGGATTTTCTGTCCCCAAACATGTATAAAAATGCAGATTGACTGAATATAAAACATTTACTTGGACTCATGAGGAAACTGGAAACTTTTTGGCACTAAAGGTTCAAGGTCGCTGTGATCTCATGAAACAAGTCGAGAATTCATTCTATAATTCTCCAGAAAAGTTCTGAGGAATTATGACTTTATGTCCAAAAGGTCACAGATCAACTTCAGTGTGTCATCATACAGTTGTGTAAAAGCCCTTTTCTGTCCATGATTCAATACCAAACTCCTTTACACACAGTCAACATGTTCCGTATTTTACTGTTGATTTCATCATGCAGTACAGATGTTTTTTTTTTTTTTTTACTCTTTTCCTTATCATTTCTTGGTGGAAGAAAATATTTTCTTATTCAATAGAACATTTCGATGGCTGACAAAACATAACCTCCTATCTGAAAAATGTACTTTTTTGAGAAAAAAAAACAAACAAAACCTTCCTGTTTTCTTGCAGAATACTATTTGGTAATGAAACCCAATAAATAATACATTGATTTTGGATTTATATTACTTTTTATAAATGGTATTCTGCGAGCAAACAAGACAGTTTAAAATTTCTCAAAAAGTGCATTTTCAGCATTGACGAAAAACTTGTGAGACGTGATATTCCACATGTCCGCTCAGTTCTCCAGCTGCTACTTCTCAGGAACTTCACAGGACCTACCATTCCTGGTCACAAAGTAATATAACAATAAGTAATATATTCAGATAATAGCAGCTGTAAACAGACAATAAACTGGGCAATAAAGTTGTTTTTTGGCAGACGATGGAACTTTTAAGGTGGAATCTTATCTAAATGTGTTACTCAGTGTAAGAGTCAACTTTGTGAATCAGTCAACACACCTTAAATGACAACATCAATGTTGCATTTGTTTTAGTGGCTTTTTTTTTTCTTAAAGCAGAAACTGTTTATGAATTATGATTATGTGATCACAATTTAATTTAGTTTTGTTTATATAACACCGGTGATAATACATAATTATCTTAGGGTAAGACCTTAAAAAAGACAATATAAAACTAAATAAGATTTTTCTGTTTGTGCACTTGTAAAAAAAAAAAACAAAGGTCAGATTTTTATTTGTTCTTTTTTAATAATTACATACTTGAAAATATCTGTCTACAATTGTAAAATCAGGTTGAATTTCATGAATCACAATCTGAAGGAAGCTGGTTGTAATATTTTTGTCCGAGTTTTCTTACGATTTTACAATGATTCTGAATTATTTTCAACCTTGTCATCTCCTGTTGTGCTTCAGATCAGCACGTAGACCTAATATGAGACCAATGTTACACGAGGCCAAATAAAAATATGATCAAGTTCAGAGCAGTTTGACATAACTGAGGAAGAATAATAAAAGTCCAGATACTAGTGTTGTTTTATATACATGCAAAGACACATATCTTTGTATTTTGTGCAATTCAATAAGAATTGAACAAAATATGATAATAGGAGCATACGGAGGATGCCATCTTTTCTTTTTTTGTTAGTGTTTATTGTTAGTATATGAGGTACAATATACATTATGTAGTGTGCAATACAATATAGTATAATGGGAGTTAGGTAAAAAGAAAAAAGGACAATTTTTATACATTATTGTTATTATCAGATATGTTCACATTAATATAGTCAAGGAATGGTTTTCATGTTCTTTCAAAGGTGTTGGTAGGATACCATCTTTTCCATTTCCACTTATATTTTAGTGATTTGGAATAATAAGGACATTATCAAAATTATAGAACAACCTATAACCTCCTAATATTCTCCAAATACCCATTATTTCTACACAAATCTCTTTGAGTTTCTGCATCTCTGAGCTACAGTTGAACTATAATAGATAGATAGATACTTTATTGTCATTGCACATGATTATACAATGAAATTTAGTTTTACAGCATCCCTGTCACGGGGGATAAAAGTATAAATACAAACAAAATAGACTTAAAGTATAAAATATAAAAATATAAATAGTAAGTCAAGTTAAAGCAGGAATATACGGGAAAAAATACAGAAATGTGCCGAGTAAACTTGTCATGCGTCTAGATCTGACCGTTGCTCTGATCGTTGACTCTAAAGCTCGTTCTTGTCTCTTTTCGTCCACAGGAACAAGGTGCTGAACATCTCGTCGGGCCTGGATGACCCTGGACAGATGAACTGGGAGCTCATGCTGTGTCTGATGGCCGTCTGGGTGCTGGTCTACTTCTGTGTGTGGAAAGGAGTCAAATCCACTGGGAAGGTAAGGAACACAAACAACTCAGCGTTTTGTCTTTGGTTGCACTGGTTTGATTTGATCAAACAGTGAGAGTGGTTATAGGTTACAGTCATAAAACACTTAAATCAGAATCAGTCCTATGCATTTGCTGTTAAATAACTTTTATATGTCATGTTAATGTATTCATTTTGGGTTTTAAAGATGAGAAAAGTAATGTGCACCTGTAGCTGAAGCCGCCTTCATTAACTGGATCAGTAATACGTGGTCACATGATGCCTCCATGACAACAGTCTTACACAGTCAAAACAGTCATCTTCCAAATACATGTACCCTTTCCCAAGTCATTTATCAGCATTTATTGTAATATTATCAACTGTGTTTTGCATTTTGCTGTAAAAATCAGGTATTTCCTTATATTCAATTCACTGATCATTGAAATTCAGAGTAAATTCAAAGGTTTTTGTATCAAAACAGACAACTGAAGAAAAAGTGACTTTTTTTTTAGCAAAATATATCATTAACTGAACATAAAAACAAGCATCTACAGTATTTATCAGACAACGTGTGTTTTAGTGGTGAATCAGTGTTGTAGATCTCTGAACGTACTAATGGGTCATATCTGTCCAAGAAAAGATTAAAAACTTCCTTTTACACCAATTATTTAACCATATTGATAGAATTAGTGGTTAAAACATATTAAACATTTTGTATCTGTAGATGTTGTTGGTTGCTGGTGTCTGTTTAGATGTTACACACTGAACCAGTTTTATTTACAGCCTATAAAAACAGCCTCAATATATGAGTGATTTATCCTTAACTCATATGTTAAGGATGAAATAAAAACCTCTGCTATTACAATATCATGTCCTATTTTACCTCAGAATTAAAAAAGAAAATAAAACCATTAGTATTGAACCTGAAAATACTAACAACATTCCCAACCTGTGTGATTTATCAATAACTTTATATTTACAACCACTAAACACTGTTTTTTCCAGTGTCATTCAGTGTTTAAAGTCTCATCCTTTTCTAATGGACTCATTTACCATAATGATATATTTTCTCATTGAGATCAATGTTACACCAGAATAAAGAACATATCGTTAGCCTCATAACATAATTACCTGTCATATTTTTGGCCAACTTGTGATAATCTGCTTAACTTTACTCTCCTAACACTGCTGATTAATTTTATGCAAATGATAAATTAACAAACAATATATAGATAATTAAACGTGTAAAAATTATTTTCCTTCAAAGTCAGTGTTTCTGGTTGAAAAGTCTGATATCCATCGACTTTAAAAACCTTCTATCTCTAATTAATTGCTCCATCTGTAGTTCCAGTAATAATAATATTAGTGTCATTCTGGGCAGAAAAGGTAATATTGTCATAATCGATATTTTTAACTTTAACATGAACGTTTAGTTTCATCAGGATCCTGTTGTGTGTGTGTGTATGTGTATGTGTGTGTGTGCGTGGATGTGGAATCCTGTGTGTTACTGTCAGTTACAGACGTGATCAAACAGCTGGTTTCACCGCCGGCTGTTGCATAACAGCAGTAAAGGTCAGAGGTCATGTGACAGCTGATTGATTAGCTTCCACTGAGCTTCAGGAAGAAAGCGCTCACTACTCCCTCCTGACCATTACTCATTAGTTCATGTTTCTGCTGCTTTATTGTATTTACTGTGGGTTTTCTGCTGTTTGTGTCTTCACTACGTTACAGTAAACTAAGAGGAAGTGGAACTGTTTGATTTGACTCGTTTCATGTAGGAAGGAGGAAGTCTTTCTCTGTTAATGAAGCTCAGACAATGTCAACATTTAGACTATCCAGAGACATTTTAGACCCAAAAGAATGAAAAACAAAAATCTGTATGGAGCCACAAAGTAAAATATTTAACCCCCCCTTCTACACTCTACCACATGGTTACTACTATGCATTTGTATTTGCATTATAATAATATATATGTTGCATTTATAATGATATATAAGCACAATAAAAAAAAGAAGTGAGATCTTTATTATTTAAATACGTTAAGTTGACAAAACAGGAAAATCTAGCCCCAGTGTAGTACATAACACACATTCTGGTTGGAAAAAAATATGTATGTATAGGCTGCTGTATATATATGATGAATAGGCCAGTGTTAATGGGAAATGTTGAAATGAAAAATAATTATTCATTTCCATATGTTCCTTTTTTTTCCCCTGGAGAGAATCTAAAGATCCACATCTGGCTGAGGAGCTGTGAGATGCAGATCATTAAGCTAAGGCAATATGGCAGTTTATTTACATATTAATGAATACATTTAATTTGTAGTTGCTGAAATACTGAAAAATGTCAAGTGCAACTGCTTTCTTTGGAGACTTTATATATAGATCTATTGTGGGAAAACTTTCTCCAATTATTACCTATAAATAGTGTTTTATTTTATTGGAATACTTTTTTTTTTAACATACAATACCCTTGCAGAAGGTGCTTTATCGTTGCTACTACGTTCTTAATTCTTATTAGTCATATATGATGTAAACCATACATAAAGAATCCAGTTTATTTTGATATGTGGATAAAAACACTGACATAAATACAGATGTATTTATTTATTTATTTATTTTAATATCATCCAGACCCTATGCTAGGCTAACAATTTCCCTTTACTTCCAGTGTTTATGCTATGCTAAACTCGCAACAGGAGAAAACCAGAACCATATCCAGGATTATTTTATAGATGTATATAAGATGCGGTGATGAATCCATTATATGACAACTAATCAACTGTTTAAGAGTCACTTTTTAAGAAAAAAACATCCAAAATTCTCAACTCCAGCTACTTAAATTCAACTATTTTCTGATTTCTTTCCTTCTGATGGGGTATTAAACTGAATATATGTCAGGTTTTTGACTAAACAATCAGTGGGAAACACAGATTGACAAATGTATTTGTTCTCTATTTGATCTAATCACATTTCAACCCTCCGGCCGTTTTCAGATCAATAACAAAAAGGAAAAAGTCTCTGGTGTGTTTGTATAGGATTCTTCTACATGAGTAGATAATGTTCCACCACTGCAGGGATTCACATTTCATCCAAAGACATAAGCATTTATATTGAAATTAACAGTTATTTAAGTTGTTTTTACTACCACCTAACTTTTTATAAAATGGAAAACACAGGAAAATCTTAACAATTAACTAAACAGCATCAAAACACATAAAACAGGACAGAAAATAAGTTGTAATAGATTTCAAAGACATCACATCACATGATATTTTGACACTTTAAATAAAAATTATATAAATGACCAATTTTATTAAAAGAAAAAGTACCAAAATATCATTCACTTAATTGTGTCATATCAGTGATTAATATTTGAGCCACAGAACATAGATATTTTACTGAATTTAATACCATAATTGGGATTATCTGCTGGATCACATGATTTTTCATAAACTGGAAATGTTCTGGACAGTAGAATGGAAACATAAATGCAAAAGAAGCTTAGGTTTTACATGACATAACACTTCAGGCCAAATAGGACATAAAATACACTTTATTACATTTACATTGATTTGTAATATGTTTTCCAAACAGAGGCTATGGCACCATATGATATTTTGACACTTTAAATTACAACTAAATAATAAATAATGGTTTTTTTTTAATTATTTTAAAGAAATTACCCAAATACTATTCACGTAATCATACTGATATTTAATTCTGAAGTTAATACAGTTACTATGATTATTGCCTTATGTATTTTTGTTCGGAGTATAATGGAAATAAAAAACATTTTGTGCAGGACAACAAAACATTAAATACACTTTAATACACAATAAAATAAATGGGATGAATATATCAGTCTGAATACTTTAATGATCCCTGGATTTGTTAGAGTTGCTCCAGTCAAGATCAGAAATATAAAATAACTGAATGCAAAGAATTACAATAAAGTAGAATAAAGAAAAAATGTGACTTAAATATAAATACAAAAATAAATATGAATAGCAGTGCAATTAAAACAGTATAGTATATTATTATGTATGCATAGGTGTAAGTGTTCATGCAGTGGATTACATATATTTCTATGAATATAGGTATATGTGTAAATAAATATGCATGTATATATTTATGTATATACATGTGCATATATGTACAATTATTATTGCTATTTTTTCTATCTTGTAAATATTGTATGTTAATTATATAAATTTTCTTTATTCTTGTCTTTTCTTTCTACTTTCACATGCTTGAAATAAATGATCAGTCAATCAAATAGGGCATATAATAAGGCTGGGTGATATTTTAGCCACTTTAAATTAAAAATAACAGATAAATAAGTGAAACAGAGACAGTGTGACCGTTGTGATGCTGGACTAAACCATCCTGATTTAACTGAGAATAAGAGGATTTGATGAAATGTTGGACTGTTCCTTTAAAACTAGACAAGGTGTGCGCGTGTGTGTGTGTGTGTGTGTGTGTGTGAGGGTGTGTCTGTGTGTGTGTGTTTGTGTGTGTGTGCTGTCACATGGCAGACTAAGCGTTGCTATGACGGCGAGGTGAGGGTGGGGGGGGGGTTTGAGAGAGGGCTGTGAGGTGGCGGGCTGTGATTGGCCATCCAGTGGGAGGGCGGCTGGACTGCAGTGGGACGTGACTGAGGCACCACGTAGGTCGACTGTATGTTTATACTGTTAGTACTGTACAATCTGTGGCCACGGTCGGAGGGATCACACGCTTTGCTGTGAAATATTCCACAGTCCACAGTGGGGATGCATCCACAACATCCAGTTACAGTAATAACAGTAAAACTATATGTAGAAAATGGATGAAAAGGTCATAAATATGGGCTTAAATCACAGATACAGGTCTGTCCTCGAAGTAACTGAACAGTTACATGTTTGACCTTCTGGCTCTGAATTGCTGCATCTACAAATACTAATACAAATACTTCATCACTACAATTAGATTTTTTTTGTTTTGATATCTGTACATTCTACTGATTACATCTTCAAAAACAGACTTTAGTTTTAAAGCGCTTAATGTTGAGGTAAAGACGCATCAAGACACAAATCATCAAAGACAAAAATTAACATGATGTAACAAAGTGAATATGATGTAAAAATAGGAAAATAATGTAAAAGATAATAGAACAACATAAAAGACCTAAAAGAAGTACTCAAAATGAAATCAGATGAAAGATGAATTTATATTTAACAAAGCAAAAATCCTAAAGGATACAATAAAATGAAAATTCAGCAAAAGATGCAAAACAATGAAGACCTAAGAAAAGACGGGAAAAAAATATAAGACAACAGAAACTGTATGAAAGAACAAACAACGTAAAAGATGCTGTAAAAGAAAATGTATGTAAAAAAGAAAGAAGGAATAGAAATCATAAAAGATGCAAAAAAATGAAAAAGACATAATAAGACAAAAGATGAAAGATACAACAACATAAAAACAACATAAAACACATAAGGCAAAAGATGAAACGGACATAAAACAAAAACTAAAAAATGACCTAAATGAACAAATGAAATAGAAGTCATGAAAGATGCACAAACCTTTTAACCTCCTAGGATCCACTGTCCACGTATGAGGACAAGAAATTCACAGCTTTATTTAAAAAAAAAAAAAAAAGAAGCTGTCCACTGCAAATGACATTCCATAAAAATTTTAAGAATGCATCTGAAAAAACTGTTGCATCATTATGTTTCCAATATAAGCAATTATTTAATTAAAAAAAGCCAA
>JAPQRQ010000026.1:4922791-4950000 GCA_037367365.1 Apogon talboti | reverse complement strand
TTTTGTATCCCAGACCCCTGTTAGAAAAGAAACACCTGAATTCAACGTGTCCACATACTTTTGTCCATATAGTGTAGAACTGATGAAGCCTCTTGGATGAGAAATGAAACAAGAACTAAACCAGTAAAGTTGAAAAAACTACTAAGAATGAAGTATTTGGTGAGCTTTAGTTTTAATCAATACTTTGAACTTTTTCAATTCAAGACCCAAAAAATCTGAATGTCTTCAAGGAACCTACTACTACTACCGCTACTGTTAAACGATGACCTGGACAAATGAGAACGTCCACAGACCTCTGACCTCCTGCTGTTTCCTGTTGTGTTCCTCAGCGCTGGGTTCACCTGACCAGTCCGGTCTGGGGGGCCCATCACCTGGAGTACATGGCCCCAGACATCAAGTCCCTGACGTCCCTGTTGCCCAGCACCGACGACAACAACGTCATCATCTTCGAGAGCGTCATGTAAATCGGGTTCCTCCGTTTGCAGCTCTCCATCCCAACGACGCCTCATCACCACCACGATGCGCCTGACCTTCGGACGTCCCAAGACATCAGATTGATTGGTTATTGCTTCAGATGGCTCCTCTGGGATTGATCATCGATCGGTCGTCCAAATGTCACCAAAGCTCAGATTCATAACGCCTGTAAAAGACACCAAATGGAAAAGTCGGCTCCTCCTGGATGGATTCATTACCAAATTTTTATCTCCCGAGATTAATATGTAAACTGAAGTAAAACCAGCAGATCACTGGGTTGTTTTACCTTGAAGGGCTTTGATGGTTCTCATGAAGAAAACCCAAACCTCCTGGAACATTAAAAGAACCTCAACAAATTTTGTAAAAAGAGAAGGATAACCTTAAAATTTGCTGCAAATAGTCGAACGCTGGAGGAGCTGAAGGTAGATGGATTCCATCCTGGTGGGGTCTCACTGTGTTCCAAAAGCTGCTGAACGTCTCCGAGGTCGAGCATCCACCATACAGTCTTGTCCTGGGGGGTTGGGAGGGATGGGACGTATGGACACATATATAAACATGATAACATAGACAGCCATCACACATACAGTCACACTAACATTAAACACCGTCATCTGGGCTTTTCAAGAGTTTAGATGCTAAATTTAGACGCTAACATTGTCTCCATTTTTTGGTATTTTACTGGCTGTGTTTGTGTAATGGCTGTTTATTAAGACAGAGCTGTAGACAGATGGACTGACTGACTTCCCACAAACACTTCCAGAGGTCACTTGCATCGTATCAGGACATAAAAATGAGCAACAGCGTCCTGTTCCTCAGTCCTGCGCTCAAACATCACAACACCAGTTTCCAGCAGCTGTGAAGGAGGTTCAGTTGCTCATGAACTCCTGATACGAAGCAACATGAGGTCCATGAATGCATCACGCTGCCAGGAAAACAAAATAAGGTCAGTCAGTCTTGAATCCATGTTTAAAACTGAATATTTGGTCTTTACTGAAGACTGATGGTCTGACATATCAGACAGGCAAAACTAAACCTACTGTGAACCACCAGCTCCCACTACTGATCCCAGATCTGAGCCTGAGCAGCGTGACGTTCTAGTTTGACCTCCAGACCTCTTTTCGACAGTCACACCAAGGCTTGATTCACTCAGGCAGCATTAGTTCTGAAAACGAAAGGACGGTTCCAGTGTGGTTGCAGTTTTGGATCCATGTTTACTAAAATCCAATTTACTTCCATTCAATAAACCAACATCTCTGTAAAAAGAGTCACAGGTCCAGAACACTTCGCATTTCCATTTTATCACTGAAACAGTTGAGTAAATGAAGTCAAAAGCTCTGGAAACATTTGTTTGGCTGCTCAAACCCATTTTTTCAGACATATTTGATAAAACCATTCAACTCAAGGTTCTTGTTAACTTCTTCCAGTACATTTGGTAAAATCTGATCGATAACTGAGTAATAATTGAAGGTGTTTATCAAGTAAAACCACAAAAAACCTGGATTTTAAGGATTCAACACTGATCATTCATTGATGTTCTATAGATGGTAGCGTTCTGTAGGTTCAACTCGGGTCTTTAAAGACTAAGTAGATCTTGAGTTGACATGGTTTTTCTGTTGATAATTGATCCATCTCAGGAATCCAATAATGGCTATTGTTTCTAAAATACAGTAAATACCAGACTCATCCAATAATCTCAGCCTGTAAACACAAAGATTGGATGAAAGCACCCACTCATATCCTTTTTTACAACCGAAGCTGATGCCACACTGGAGCCGACCTTTGACCTTAACCTTTAACTCTGCGATTTTTATCTGACCTCCTTCTATCCGATACCCCTTTTCCACGAAGCAGTTCAAGGGCCGGTTTGGAGGCGGAGCTTATCTTCCAAAAGCTTCAGGGTCCCACAACCGAATCCAGAACCGCATCATTACAACCAACGAGACCAGCTGAGAACCGACCCCGGGTCCGCTCTAGTGGAAACGGGGTACGAGGGGAGGCTCAGGCCTGTGTCCGAATCGGGTCGAAGGTCGGGCTTTGTTCTGCCTCCCCGGGTCGACTCAAGTGCCAAACAGAGCGATACTGGCCCTCCAGGGCTGACCCCAGACCAGGGCTCCAGACCGCCAACATCAACCTGTCCACTCTATTCTCTGCCTCGTCTCATCAGTCTCTCAAACGCCGACGTCCTCCCAACAAACATCGCTCTCTGATCCTGTAAAAAACTACTGATTTCTTGATGAATTTGATCATTACTATTGAAATCTTTTCATCGTCCGTCGGTCTGTCCATTCAACAATGTAATTGCATTATCTGAAGAATGCGTTAACATATCTGTACCAAATTTATACTGTGGATACATCTGGGCATGGAGCAGAAGCCTATTGACAATAAGTCACCTATAGGTCCTATAGGGCAGTCTTACACTATATTTGGCCGAGGGGTATTAAAAGACACGTTATGTTTTTTACATTGTTATACCCTCAGTAGAACTTTTTGTCCAATTGGCATGAGTTGCTACCTTCCAATGGTATCTAATATTTTAATTATGAAGTCATTAACGGCCCAATCAGAATAAAAATTTAAAAAATCTGGATTTTCAATCGAATAAAACTTTGTAATAAAATATTGCCAAACAATTTACTCTAATCTTTTTCTGGTTGGAACAAACCTATTCTCAGGTTGTTAGGCATTAAAAAACAGATTCTTGTTCAAGCTTCCGTCCCATTAAAAGCCGATAAACCGTTTAAACTCACCGACCATCGACGAGATCAGACGTAGCGTTGAAGCCAGAGGAGTCGTCGTGATGCCAAGCGTTGCCTTGCGTCGTTGTCTTAACTCTAGAGCCCGTCCGGTTGACCAGCCAATCCCAGAGCCCTACAGCGTACGACTCCGGTCCATATCCCACCTGTCAGCAGTCCGCGGGGGCGTGTCTACATCTCTGTCTCCAAGCAACCACTCACCTTCCACCTGTCATCTTGGGGGGGAAACAATTAGAATGTAAAATATACTAAAACTAAATAAATTTGCACATTGTTGTAAAATAATGTTGCTAGCACTTTGAAAAGAATCGTAGTAGAACTCGTGTTTTGTTTTACATATTGTAAAATGAATCAGAGATTTATTTTGTGGAGGCTTTTATTTTGCTTATACATACAGTATGAAAGTATATATATTGAATATCTTTGTGTGTTATCTACATTTGATGCAGTATGTAATTCTGATGATGATTTCTGGCTGATTGTTCACGTTCAGTCGGTAAACACGAGCGACTGCGACCACTGACCTTCACTCCTCATTCATGGACGTTAAAAACACTTCTTTTATCTTTTCACGCTGGCAGGAAGCAACGGTGGGTTTGTAAAATCCTCGTCTTCCTGCTTTGCGTTGCAGATTTAAAGCCCCAATGAAAACAGAAAAACAAAAGTCCACAAAACAGGATGCACATTTACAGGTATCTGATCAACCCCCCAAAAATGAAAAGACAAAACTGACATTTAAGTGGATATTTTCGAGGCTCTAAATATAAAATGTGCGTTATTTACAGGTGTTGTGAGGCCTTTAAGCGTTGTGTGACCGGCTGACGTGAACAAGCAGTGAGGGGCTGGGCTTTTATTTTGGCGGGTTTTGCTGCGATGCAGTGATGTTAAGGCTGTTAAGGCTTTGTGTGGCTCTGAACACACTTCGAAAGGGAATGTCTTTTTTTTCTTTACTTTTTTGATTCCTAATTTGCAAAGTGCTCAAGTGTTTAAAGAGTTTTAGCTTTAGATTATTTTAACCTGTAGCTTTTTTGTTTTCTCTGTGTGTTTTACTGAATATCAGTGTTTTTTCTCAGATCCCCTCCGAGGCTCAGGCTCATATTTAATTGAGAAAAGAAAAATATTTTCTTGTTGGGTCACACTTAAGCCTTGTTCTCATTCATGTGGATATTTTTCCTTGGATTGAAATTCTGAAATCCAATCCACACAACCTTGATTTTACAAACCTGCACACATGGATGCAAATGTGAAACGCTTGAACAAACTGGTTCCCATTTCTATGTCAATATGAATTTTTAAAACCTGTATTAGAGACATGAAGTGTTGTCTTTGAGTCAACGAGAGGCCCAGATGTTGAGGGAAATGTTCATTTTGCAAAGTATTAGTATGGACGGGGCCGTTGTCTTCCCATAAAGAAACAATAATGATCTTTTATTTTGGCTGACTCTTAAAATAATACACTAATATTTCATATGGGAAATATTAACTGCCCACTGTGACTTGTAAAAAAGTGAAGTGTTGATGATAACATACCTGAACTACCTGAACAGTATATAAATACCTCAGCTATCGACCTACAACAAAAGAAAACTACCCAGAGACAAATATACTTTAAGACAACATTGTCCATTCATCTGAGTGTTCAGACACTCAATTATTATCTATTATTATACTCCCATCCCGTTTGCTGGACCTTCAGCTTAATCTGCCATTCTGTCGCTAAGACAGTGATTTTAAAGAAAGAAAAATGAATGAAGAACCCCGACCTCAAACCAGACCAGCCAATCCAAGAAACCAATGAGCTAATGGAGCTTCACATACAAAACAGACAAATGCAACACTAAATGATGAGATATGTCAGGATGGCTACAGTAAACAACTTCACTTTATGCTAATTTTATTCTGCTAACAGTCAGTTCACCTGTCTGAAAGACTATTAGCTAAAATTCCTACAAGTAAATGTGATAAAACATGGCACGCTTAACTGAAATACTAAAGTGTAACATCTGATCTCATATTTTAGCTTGGCTACAGTACAAAAAAGGAAGAAAAAAAAAGTTAATTTAAGCTAATAATATGACGCTAACAGTCAGAAGACATAACCATAGTGGGTGAAATTTCCACTAGCAAATGTGGCAAACATAAAATACAGAGTCACAAAAAGTAAAACTGTAAACGTTAAATGATGACATTTTATCCTGACTACAGCAAAAACTACACTTCAAGCTAATTGTAGGATGCTAAGAGTTCTGTTAGTGTTAGTAGCAGTGAGTATATATGGTATTTCACCACAAAACTGCTTCAATACAAAGTTAAACTAATTTCACTGTCAAATGTCATAACAAACATTTACAGCAGCTGGATAAAACATTAGACCAAGGTTTAACTGACGTCCAGTAACCAAGGATGAGTCTTGATCAAAATTCACTGTTGCTAATTTTTATTAGCACCCAACTCTAATAAATTAACGTTGCTGTAATCTGGGAACAGAAAAATCAGCTCATAACTTCATCAGTTAAAAAAAAAAAAAACAACTCACATTTAATGCTTACGTCTCTCGATCTTTTTTTTTTTTTTTACTTCTGTTTTACTAGACATGATAAAAATGTCACATTAAACTGACTTGGGCGCTTTTGAATGTTAGCTTGCTAATAGTTTAATGATACTAGTAGATTTCTATTAAATTTTTGTATAATCTCATAAACTGAAAAAAACTTGTCAAAAGTGCTATGTGAGTAAACTGAAAGTAAAAAAAAAAACTGTTGCATGATGTACGAAGTGATTAAAATCTATAACAAATATTAGCTAACCAGCTTATGCAGCTAATCCAGCTAGCTGCCCTGCTAATATAACAGACTGACAATATTCTGGTTATTTTGTCGTGACAATTTGTAGTCGGTATTTTTATGAATAGGTTCCATTGTATTTCTCTATTACAGATAAGACACTACATGTCATTCTTAATAGTTTACATCCTTATTTCTGTGGAACTAAAAATGTCAATTTCACATTGGAGGTGATGTTGATTGGCTGGTCTGGTGGCAAAGGTCAGAGTTCAATAATCTAATAGAGGTTAAAGTGTCCACACTGATATACAGAGATTATTAACACACTAGTCATCATTAAAACTACTTGATTAGATTGTATTAGAGGTCACAGCCATGTGACTGAAGTGCCACTAATGATTTTATTTTAATGACGACTAACTCGAGGCAGTATTTTATAAGAACATGATCAAACTGATCTTTTAATGTAGAAACTCTTATTTTTAAATTACAACTGTATCATTAATGTTTGTTTTTTAATATTTTCTGTTTGGACTGGAGCCTGAGAGGGTCAGAAGGTGAAAAAAAAAATCTGCAGCCATTTAAGACTCAAGAAAATGAGAAAAAATGAAATGTACATTTACCAAAATCAGATGTTGTTTCGTGTCATTTTGTCTGTGTGCTCTTCTGCCAAAAAAACTAAACTAAACATTGTTGTGACAGTATCTTTGATCCAAACTGTAACCGGTATCGCTGGATGGATGCTGACATTGAACTAAAACCAGCGTACAGTTCACTCTGCAAGTGCTGTAAAACGTGACACACTGCTGTAAAACTGTCATAAACACTGTACAGGTAACAGACGTACTGTATTTTAAACAAGGGTTTTTTTTTTTAAAGGCAATGAATGTTTTTTCTTCCAGACTAGAAACAGACTGAGATGGAATTTTCCAATAACAAAACCAAATTTCAACAATTATGACTATTTAAATCTATAAATTTGCAGCTGCTGTTGCTTTGTCATTATTAAAGCTGCAAATATAAGTTTTACTCTAAACAGAATGGTTTGGAGTGACTCTTTTAGCCTTTTCTTTTAGATTCCATTTGCACTTTATGGTTAAAAAACAGTTACTCTTACTTCCCCCTAAACATACCGAAATTTATAATTAAGTCAAATGCAGCTGAAACCTCAGACACTGCAGGTACATGTGATTAAATCCATCATCAGTCTGTCTCTAAACGGTTCACACAGTGATGTCAAATGACTGCCAGGAGATTTTGATCATACTATGCAAAGAGCCGAGCTGCTTTCTGTTAAACGGTCGGACATTCAGACGAAAAACAGCGGACGATACTTTTATTTTGAATCACGCAGATGCAGAGTTGTGTTCGGAAAGATGGTGGTTTTCATTATTCTCAGCTTCTGTATAAAAACTCCCCAAAAACCAAAACCTTTACTTGCATGTTATTAATGGAACACTACATATTTTTGGCCATCAGGTAGCTTTCAATCAAAACAACAGTGGATAATATCAGATTACAGATCTACCACTTCCACTACCTTTCACAATAAAAGCCCTAAACTCTACAGTATATACTGTGCACTCTGAGCATTTCACCAAAAAATACATTATACTTTTATGTTTTGTGACAAGTATTTACATTATTTCACCACAATCAACTAACACAGGCACTAGTAACGTTAATGCTAGCTTAATAAAGGGGATACGTCACCATCTACTGCAACCAAATTAATAGTTAATTCTGAATTTGTCAGAATTTTAACATTTTGGGAAACATTTAATGTAACTAAAGTCAAACTCTACAGAACAAGAAGCATATACAACTAATAAAACTACACTGTATAAAAAGTATATAAAAACAATAGTATATCACATAAAAGGGGACTCAACTACTGTATTGATATAATGCTACATAAATGTAAAGGAAGAGCTTTAAACTGAAGGGGAGAATTATGGAAAAGATGCAAAAAAATACTACATATAATCTGCTTTTTGTCTGTTTGTCCAACTGTTATTTACAGGTTTTGATAATTGATACTGTCAAACAAACTCCTCCATCAGTTCATTTCCTTCAGAAGAGAGTGTCTGGGTTCCCAAAAATCAACACAAGTCCAAAATTCAGATTCCAAAAACCTCATCCAAGACGTTTTCTTTACTTTTGATGGTTTCCTGATTCAACATGTTTATTTCTGGCGACAGTTTGGTGCATGTTCAAAAACACTCAACGTCTCTAATTATGGTATGAAATGACCTTACCTGTTTAAGTTTTGGAAAACCGCCCTCAGGTGTGATGTTTGATGGGACCAGTAGGTGGCGCTCTCCTCTGGTGGGAAATCACATTGTTTTTGCGGCTGGAAACAGAAACTGGAGTTCATTGGGTTGAAACAGATGAACGATGAGTCGCTTTAATGAGGGAGTTCTGTTTAAAAAAAAAAAAAAAAAAAAGAGATAAAGAATCAGATTGAACTGTTTTATAAAATCTACACAAACTACATTAAATTGTGAGCACAAATTTAACGACAACACATTGATATTCATTTGACTAGTGAGCAAACAGTAAATCAAAAAAGTATGTATTTCATCCATTTAAAGGTAA
Source organism: Apogon talboti (assembly GCA_037367365.1). Lineage (NCBI taxonomy): Eukaryota > Metazoa > Chordata > Actinopteri > Kurtiformes > Apogonidae > Apogon > Apogon talboti. Next base: position 4,941,389 of record JAPQRQ010000026.1, on the reverse strand, counting down.
TTTAATGGATGAAATGAATCAAATAGCTTAAAATTGTCACGGCACAGAAATGTTTATTGATTACAAAAATGAATAAGAAAAACAGGTGATGTTCTGTTTATCGTTTAAAAACTATATCTCTAACTTTATTATGAATTTAAGGGGTTTTCTGTGTCATATTAACGCCTCCATAAAGTAGGACATCATCAGCGAATGTGCTCACCAAAAGTTACAATTTTGTTAAAATATAGAACCATTAATCTGAAATATTTACCAAATATATAAAACTGAAACTCCTGATTTGTGTCGTTACTGTTGTGTTGATTTAACTTCGAACACACAATCCTGAAGGTTAAATTACATCTCAAACTGAAGTGTTTCTTTGAGTCTGAACGAAATATAGACGTAGGGCTGGGTGATTATGGAAGTGATGGTCTAAATGATCTTAAATCATTACTTCTTTGCAGTTTTAAGGCTGGTTTTCAAATTAACCACATGATTTTGTGTGTTTTTAATAATTTGTAAAGCAGGTAATTAGAAAAATGGACTTAAATGACATAAGACAAAAAAGATGTAAAAGATATGATAAAAACAACTTTACAAACTTAAAATTTAAGTGAAATTAATGAAATTGCATAAAAAAGGAAAGAAATATAATGGCCAAAAGTAACACAAAGGATCAAACAAGACAATAATAAGAACAGTAATAAGACAAACAGTGTTACTACAAAAATAAAGTTAAAGACAAAAGACAAAAACTACACAAACAAAAATAACCCAAACGACCAAAGGAGGACATGAAGACTATCCTTCCATATGGTCTTGTATTGGACTCAGCCTTACAGAGTTACTGTGATGTGGACCCAGTGTTTGTTTCCAGCCCAAACTCCGCTCCGTGGTGACTCGCTCACCCCACCGTCGGCCATTTCTCGTACCTGTGTCTCTGTGACTTCTGTAACTGCCGTCTTCCATCAATAAGTGTAGAGTAGACAATCAGCTAGATGATAAGTAACGTAGACCATTAATGATAGATGTTAACAGCAGTCGGGGCTCGCTGTTAATGAGTCACCAGCCAAAACCCCACCGAGTCTGTCGGCGGGCGATGATGAAAGAGTTAACATCGAGCCCCGATAGTGTCACCTGTGATTCATTGACCTTTGACCCCTGTGAGGGTCTCCATGCTGTAAAGCCACTGTGATAACTGTGCTCATCTCTGACTAAACCAACGGCAATAAAACTAACATGTCAAACAGCTCACCTGTCTCTGTGGTTACTGGGCAATGGGGATTCATTTCCATGGTTACTGGGCGATGGGGATTCATTTCCATGGTTACTGGGTGATGGGGATTCATTTCCATGGTTACTGGGTGATGAGGATTCATTTCCAAGGTTACTGGACAATGGGGATTCATTTCCATGGTTACTGGGTGATGAGGATTCATTTCCATGGTTACTGGACGATGGGGATTCATTTCCATGGTTACTGGGTGATGAGGATTCATTTTCATGGTTACTGGGCGATGTGGGATGTCTCCATGTCACTGTGGTTACTGGGTGATATGGGTTGTCTCCATGGTTACTGGGCTATGTGGGTTGCCTCCATGGTAACTAAGTGGTATGGGTTGTCTCTGTAGGTACATGTGGATGTGAATTGTCTTCATGGTTACTGGGTGTTGTGGGATGTCTCTGTGAATACTGGGCGATGTGGGTTGTCTCCTTAGTTACTGGATGATGAGGTTTATGAGTGGGGTTTTCCATTCAAAGGTTCTATGTGTAATACTTAGTGACATCTAGAAATGAAGTTGCTGATTGCAACCAACTGAAAATTTCCTCATGATCTGTTCTGAGCTTCTTAGATTAAATAATATGAACTCAGATGTCTGTAATGCGCCTGAACACTGGATGACACTAAAAACAGAAAACAGGAAGTCTTGGTGCGTCTAGAGTTGATTAAATAGTTCGCTGTTATCTACATTGGAAACTATTTAACACCTGATTTTTCTCACATAAGCAGAGCGACGTCCACAGTTCCAAAGTGCTGGGGAAGTGTTGGAGATCTGTGGAGGTCTGGAACAGGTCTACAGTATAAACTCTCCACCTTCTGCAGCTCTGGGATGTTCTTTACATTAAATCAGATTAACCAAGACTACTGCAGCTTAAGTTAAGTTGTTTTGGTGGAACGTGCACATGTGGAACTGCACTGAAGCTAACACAGAAAACACTACAGACCTTTAAAGTTGTAATTCCTTCATGTAGATAAGGAGTTTTAACACAGTAATATGTAGATATTAGAAGGAGGAGGAGGATACTACCAATGCACAATGGAAAAATGTAACCTTTTCCATTAGAGGACATTCAAAACAACAATCAGCAGCAGGATCCTCACTGATTATACACTGAATCACCTGTTTATAGTTTAAGAAGGTCAAATTTGAACTATTTTATAGTTCCTAACATGACTGGAGAGTATATTTACATATTAAGTGGTGTTTATTGATGTCATTAGATTTTATTTAATCTGCGGGGAAAATAATTGTGTCCTCCGGCTCAAGAAAAAAAGAGGTAGTTATTTACTGAGCGGTCGTCGGAGTCTCCGGTGTGTCGTCCATTGATTTGATTGTTGTAGAGTCTAATACAGTGGAGATGAAGGATCTACTGGAACATTCAGTCCTGCATCTTAATGAGGCGAGTCCGACAGCAGCTGCTCCTGTGGTTGGACACAAAATAATGAAGATGATGATGTGGGTTGACCAGATACAGAATGTCCACATCTACAGTGGGTCTGCAGCAGCTTTTTCTACCAATCAGATCACACCGTAGAACAGCAAACCCTCCTTTAACCGACGGCTGAAACATATCGTAAGCCTCGTAGCATAATTCAAGTCATATTTTTGGCCAAATTATGATGATACTGTATCTCCTAACAGCAATGATTCATTTTGTATCATCAGCTATGACCTGAAAAAATATGACTGAGGCAATTATGCTATGACGCTAACGATAAGTAGCATCTCAGGCATCCAACGCTACGTTCCCACTGCAGATAAAAGTGACCCGAATCAGGCTTTTTGCACATATGTGACTCATATCGGATTTATTTTTTAAAGTCTTTTTGCAACTCAGACCCACGTCACTTTCATGTATGCCCAAAATCAGACCATGTGACTCCAGTCTGAAGGGTCATGTCACATTTTATCAGACTTTTACATCATTTAAATGTGACAGACGTCATATTTATGCGCTGGTGGAGACGGGACCTGGAAGGATCCACATTTACTTCCATAAACACACTGTGATGTCACTTCAAGACCTTGGACTGTTCCCACATGAGTCTGACGGCATCACATATAAATTATAACGTGAGAAACCATGCAAAAAAAAAAAAATAAAAATCTGATTTCAGTAAAGCAGATTGGAATTGAGAATTAAGACCCACAGTGTGAATGCAGCATTAGTGTAGACATCCCAGGACCTGAACCTGGTTTGTGTTCTGATCTGGTCCAGGTTCTGCTCCAGATGAACCATCTCAAATGTCAGCGCTTTGAGGAGGGGGTTAGACTTGTGGAAATCCTCCATCATTGTTTGTTGTCGGTGGTTTTGACCTTCAGACCTCGGTTCTCCACATGGATCAACAGTCTTAAACAACACTGAGGATAATCTAATATTAAACTGTAAAACTGCAGGTGTTACGATGTGAACGTTTTGATTCTTTCTACTTTTCGGCATCTCAATTCTCTACAGAGTTTCTTCAAAGTGTAAATTATGTCAGAACCTGTTGATATAAAAAAAATGAGCAGCCTTCGAACTTCCAGGAAACGGGCAGACAGAAATACAGAGGCCTAAAGAAGTGAGGAGGTGTCCTGAGGAGTTCCTCTGTCAGCGCTTTTAGACACAAGGCCCGGTCAGCGGTGAAATCTGATCCGGTGAGATGTGGAGAGGCTCGGCAGTGCGGCTCAAACCGGTTTCTAATGCCAAACGCCCGTTTAGACGAACAGCTGCCTTATTAAGTCTACGAGGAAGGAGGAGGAGGGGCTCTAAGATTAGACAGAAGAGACAGGCCGACGACGTTCTGCAGTGATGAAGTTCTGCACAGACGTTCTAAAGCAGAGGTGTCAAACATACGGCCCATGGACCAAAACTGACCCACCAGAGGGTCCAATCCGGCCCATGGGATCAATTTATGAAATGCAAAAGTTACACTTAAGATATTAAAGATCAATGATGTTAAAATGATTTTAGTTCAGGTTCCACATACAGACCAATATGACCTCAGGTGGGTCGGACCAGTAAAATACTATCATAATAACCTATAATTAATGTCAACTAAAAATATTAGTCTTTGTTTTAGCATAAAGAAGTAAAATTACATTACCCTTCACAAAAAAATACAAACTGAGACAATATTGATAAAATTGCACAAGAAATTCCATGTTGTTCACATTTTTTAAGGATAGTTTGTACAAATAAACATTTTCATCATGTAATTGTACTTTTTTCACTCTAAAACATAGACATACATTTGGAGTTAACATTATTTATGGGTTGTTATGTTATTATTTTACTGGTCCGATCCACTGGAGATCATCTGTGGAACCTGAACCAACATGAGTTTGACGTCCCTGGTCTAAAGTGTAAAGACGTGTTTAGGTTAAATCTACATTTTAACACAAAGCTCGTCTGAACAGGCTGACATTAATCTAGACACAAAACTATTTATCTAAACTTTTACCTTTTAACAAAAATATAAGACCTTTCTTCTCACATTCTCCAAACAGGGTTGTATTTTAGTGTTAATGCAGGGATCACACCTTTCAAACTACATGCATCACCTCTGCAACGACGTGGTTCGTTTGCATCATTACAGACCTTCACAACAATAACAAATCTGGCTGTCCAAGACCCACTACTTCCCCTGATGTGAGATTAATAAAGGATTATCTTATTATATATAAGATATATGCAATATTTCTTTCATAAATTGTGTGTGTGTATATATATATATGCAATTAATGCCTTTGTTCAGTTGATAACACAAATGTTTTTGGACATGCGTGTATGGTCAGTTAATGAAATACAAATAAACACCCTGTAAAAATAATATTGATAAAGGACTTTAACTTGTAGCCTAGTATGTTAGATGACGACAATAAATAAATGATGACGTCTATGAAACCGCCCAAGCCCTGGTTTATGTCGTACAAAAACCTACATTTCCTTTTGTCCAGTTTCTGTTTTTGACGTGAATATATTTATATCTGAGAAGTAAATGAAGGTGTGGACGCTTCGCTCAGCTTGTCTGAAGTCTGTGCTCAGTTTATTGGATCAAACCAACACAAACACAAAGAACCTATAGGTCTTATACACAGACGAAGACAAACCACACAGAAAAACTGTCCAAAAAAACAAGAAACGAAAACCTAAATATAAAGAATAAAACCAGAATGTGAACTTATAGAAAAGCACAGTCCTCTGTTTATCATTAATCATATTGAAACATGTAATAAATGCATATAACTCATATTTCTTTGTTGTCTTTATTAATGCGACAAATACTGTACATTAATAAACACTTAAACCTGTTTTTGACTAAATTATGCAGCGTAATGAACATTTCTTACTCATTAACAATAAACAAGAGGAGAATTCTCATAAACATATTGAATTTAACTGAAAAATCAAACATAATCACACAAACGAAGCTGAAAACCTTCTGTTTTGTCATGTAAGGTCTTAATGTGGATGAGACAAAGGCCACTACGATCAGAGGACATGAGAACCATATGGACTCCATCCACCGTTAGCTACATTATATGGATTTGATCACAGGGGAAACTCTGGCTAATGTTTGTAAAATTAAAAAGGTGAATAAACTAAATAAAGCAGTGTCAGTGAGTTGACACAGGAGGCCCTTCAGGGGAGTTTCTACAGTAACAGTAAGAAAAAGCTCCTACGGTCTCGATTTTTTTTGCATTACAATTATAGACCACAGTTTCCTCTAACTGGTTTCAGGTTTAACGCCCATCTAAATGCAACTGCTGCTTTTGTAGAAGTGAACAGACCTTTTACAAAAAAAAAAAATACCGTTACACTAGATGGACAAAAGTATGTGGACACGTTGAATTCAGGTGTTTCTTTTCTAACAGGGGTCTGGGATACAAAACAATAATGACAAATGTCATAATATAGTTTTATATTGGGATAAATATCATTGCATTGGTCAGTTTGGTTTAAATGGTTATCTTTGCTTCCAAAACGCTTCAGAGATGGTTTTACTTCATTTCTATTTCTAATTTATATCTCAGATCCTCATGAACAGGACATCTTACAGCTGAAGCCATGATGTGTCCCAATGTTTTTGTCCATATAGTTTATAAACATCAATATTTCCTTATTTTTTTGCCCATTTTTTTCAATATTTTTTGTTCTTTTTCAGCCCAGACCCGTTAGAAGAAAAACACCGGAATTCAATGTGTCCCAAAACTTCTGTCCACATACTGCATCTTCCAAAATTGTATTGTGGCTTATTTTTTCCCCTAGTTTTACGTCTTACTACAATGCTTGGATTTTTCCATGACAGAAAATGCAACTTTTGCCTCAAATCACCCATGTGTACAACATCTGGGGTGTTTTTAACGCCATAATTAATCTGCAGTTATTTGGCCAATAGTAGCGCTGTCATTACCTGACCTTTAGAACCACAGAACTTTGGTAAGTTCTGTGGTTCTACACACACACGCAACTACTCTGTCTTCAGTACTTCTAAATAAAATGTGTCAGATTCAGTTAAATAAATATAGATTCCTAATATGTGGTGCTAATGGGAGGCATGGTGGTGTTGTGGATGAGAACGTCCACCTGAGTCAGTCAGACGGTTGGATTCCCGCTCGGACCAGGGCCTTTCAGCGGCGGCTTTGTTCTTTATGCTCCATGCCAGTTTCCTCCAGGTTCCTCTGGTTCGACTCGCCACTAAAAACAAGTACATAAAGGATAATTCTCTTGTTCCTGACCATGGAGTTGGTCCCTGAGCGCCTTCAATGACGGCTCACGGCTACAAGTGCACAGTCCATTTACAGCATTTTAAAAACGCTTTTAAAGACGCACCTATCTGCACTGGCTTTTATCACAAGCGTGTGACTTTTATTTAATTTATCCTCTGGTTGTGTTTTTAGATGCTATTTATCTTATCACTATGTACCTTTTTTATCAGTTTTATTCTTATTTTAGTAGTTTTTAATATATCTTGCATTTGAATCTGCAGATTTGTACAGAACTTTGGGCACTTTGTATTGTTTTAAATGTGCTATATAAATAAACTCGACCTTGACTAAAGTTAAACACTAATCCTAATCGCTAAAGCTAATCGCTAATGCTAGGCACTGTGTGCATTAGATTGGGTAAAACTCAGAGACCGAATTTCCTGACTGGGATAATAAAGCAAATTAACCGACATTTTCTTTATTAATTAAATAAACTGGGGATTTAAGGTTTTCCTCACAGTGGCCAGGTTAATTTTTTTTGTGATTTCCCATTAGCCTAATGCAGCCAGTAATAGAGAATTTAACTATGTTGGATCAAAAATGTAATCTAATAATCATCTATAACTAACAAAACTAAAAGGTAACATTCATAATTATCTTTAAATCCAAGAAACAGATGCAAATGACTGAAATTATTCCCATTTCAACCAGAACTTTACCCTAAAACTCATCTTTATATTCACTGGAAGAACAACCAGAACGTTTTTACATGTTAAAGTATCAAACCAACAGGAGAGGTTTTCAGACTGAGTTGTTTACATTTTAACGGTTTTATTTAAACCTCGTATGAATAATGTGAAAAGTAAAAAAAAAACAAAAAAAAAACAGTTGAGGAATAGGACGATGACTTCAGATTAATACTGTTTCAGCCTTAAAGCCACATGAAACAAACAAAACTCATCCACCAAACCAACAACCCAAGTGAGAACCAAGATACTTCACCAAAACGAGGACATGGAGATTAAAAAAATCCACCGAAATGAACAAAACAAAGACACCATGAGCAGAACAAACAGGTTCACATTCAGTTCTTCTGCTCTGATCAATAATGTCAGTGTTTGTGTTTTTCCACATTCATGATGAAGTTCTGGACACGTCAAATCTATGAAAAACCACAAAACAAAGACAGGATTTTACAGTTTTTTGTTCCACACATTCCACCTATAGATTCTTAAACTGTTCGATATTAAAGAGTAACATGTGAACTGATGATTTCAGATCTGAACGTGCAAAACTTTACCTTCAGCTTTTAATGCAGGAGAGAAAGGTTTGTAAAATTATAAATGGACCTTTTATTCTGGAATGAACCGAGTGTATCTGTGCAGAAAACATCTTTTTTGTCTCCAGCAGATGTTTTATCATCACTGGAGTACAGCTCCAAACATTCTAACTGTTGATTCTTAAAGAGAAATGTGTATCCTCGATTTGACGTCGTATTTTGGAATGAATCTTGTTCGTCTTTGAAGTAAACGTGACTTTTTTTGGTCTCCAGCAGAAGAAAAACTGGGAATGGTCAGAATAAATCTAAAGGAAATTCTGCTCATTAGAAACAAAACAAAAAAACAAAACAAAAACAAAAAAAAAACCCCGAAAAAAAAGAAACTTCACCGGTGACAAATAACAGTTTGACAGTTTTATCTTGAGTTTCCTGAAAGTCCAACTTCATTTGATGAACCAATCACAGCCATGCGTCGACGTCAGCTGATGTAGAGACGACAGGTGGATGAAGAGGCGGCGGGCTGTTTCAGAGGATGGTGAGGATGACGATGATGAAGATGACGGCAAGACGAGATGAAAACCTCACGTCATTTTTAGTCCGATTTCTTGTCACTGGTCGCCTGCAGACAAAGGTCAGGGTAAAGTAAAAACTACTGACGGACGGACATGTTTTTTTCTGTGTTTGCAAATGCTTTTATTATGTAATTATGTGACTGTATCTCTGCCCTCTTGGACAGGTCTCCCTTTAAAAAGACATTCCCAATCTCAATGGGACCAACCTGGTTAAATAAACACAAGACAGGCTTGAAGTCAAAGAAGAGGGCGGAACTAAATCAGTTAATAAGTAAAAACAAACACAGCTGGCAAACAAAGAAAAGGGAAAATCAAAAATGCAAAAATCTACATTTAAAATACACTGAATTCAAGCAAAAACAGAGTAAACATAACACTTCCTAAAAAGGAATGGTTGAGGGAAAAACTTACAAAATAATAAATATATAAATACAAAATATTGCTTGCCAACAAAGTAGAATACATAATAGAACCCTTCTTGTAGACAAAAAAAGGGTTAACATAACTCTACTTATAATTAATAAATAAAACACACTGCCTGCAGACCAAGAGCAAAGTAAATAAAACACTATTTACAGACAAGAATCAGGGTCAAATAAAATTTTAAAATGAAATACAATTGAAACCCAATCTGAAATAATGTTGTTGTTTACTTTACCCATCCATATGTCCTGAGGCCGGCTGTGTGTGTTTATTCTCAGGTGCAGTGTGTTACATAACCTGTATCTACTACTCAACACTATATATGTGAATGTGTGTGTTCTATATGCGTCGTCTGTCAGGCAGATTTAAGGTGGACCAGCTGCTACATTGATCAGACACACAACACTGTAGATGCTAATTATAAACAGACGGACGGACAGACAGACGGACTCCGCCCACACAACTGTACAAACGTACATGATGTTTCTGGAGGTGTAGGAGGCGTTACGTCCCCTGATCATGGGTTCATCACATGTTTCAGTTTTAACGGTGAGATTGGAAAATTAAAAGGTAGTGTGAATCACAAAACACCATCTGTTCCTACAGCGAACAAGGAAGTAACGCTATACCTGAATATGAACTTTACATCTGTTACAGCATCATAAAATATTCTCCTTCAATAAAAAACTGAAACTATGATCAGATTTTTCTGTAGTTTACATTAAAACTCATTTTAGACAGAAAACAGTAAAAACACAAATCAAACATTCAACCTATAGATTCAACTGTTTGATATTAAAGCGTGTTCATACATGTTATAGTATGTTTAGAGTTCCATTTTTTTTTAATATGTTCTCTACTGTGTTCCTTGTGACCCCGTGGGCCTTACAGTGTTGTAATTCCAGTTTTCTATATGTGCTCTACATATGGAAAACTGACAAATAAAGCTTTGACTTAAGCCTCATTCACACCTGAACATGCAATAGTTTACATTCAACTTCTACTGCAGGAGAAAAGTGTGTGTAAAATAAATGTGGAATGAACCGAGTGTATTGGTGCAGGAAACACGATTGAAGCTCTAGATGTTACAAGTTTTATCATGGCCTTGTCCTCACACCACAGGTTATTACATACTCCAAGAACTGAGACGTTGTTTTCTTGAGGCGGCAAGAACAGGAACAGTTTGTTCTGATCAGGACATTTTAAATTTGGTGAGAAACTCAAGTACACAACTCCTTGGAGGTTGTCTGCTTTTCTGCATTAGCCTCCTAGGACCCTCTGTCCACGTATGAGGACAAGAAATTCACAGCTTTATAAAAAAACAAACACTGTCCACCGCAAATGACATTCCATAAAAATTTTTAAGAATGTATCTGAAAAAACTGTTGCATCATGATGTTTCCAATATAAGCAATTATTTAATTTAAAAAAAGCCAAAACTCAAAAACCTGCGGCTTTCCTGGGTCTTAGGAGGTTAACCATGACCACTTCACATTTCTGACCAATCACACAATACTTGTTGGACACCACAGAAAAAAAAAAAAAAAAAAGTTCTGTCAAATTTCTCTGTTCTTGTGGAGTATATAATAACCTTCACTTGTATAAGAGGCATTTTCACCTGAACAAAGTGGATAAAAACAACACTTAAGAATGTGTGTGTGTGTGTGTGTGTGTGTGTGTGTGTGTGTGTTACCAGCAGTTTGCTGTGTTCGTCCAACAGTCTGTCGTACTCCACAGTCAGATTCTCAGCCTGTTTCTTCATTGCGCGAACGTCGCTGTCTGACTTCTGTAGAGCTGAAGATCCAACACAAAACACACAGTCACTGATCGGCTTCAAACTACAGCTACTAAAACTACCCACGGCTCAACCCTATGTATCCACAGACTGAATCAGTCATCTGTATTATGGAATCATCAAGTTTTGTACTTCAAACTGAAACTCACAGGCGTTTATTTTAACAGTGTGTCTTAAAATCTTCACATCAGCTGATAGTTTACATTATAGCTCTGTTAGCTTAGCTCTGTTTTTAGACAGTAAACAGCCACAGTAAAACCACTAATCACCTCTGTTTTCTGTTGGTTTGTGTTATCAATTATTGAACTAAAGATCTGTTTGGAATCCAACAAACAAGGTCAGAACTGTCACAGTTTAGTCTGAACCGTGGATCAACAAATGGTAACTCAGCAAAGATAATAACATCCCATAATAATTTTATACCTTCATAAGCCTCAGAATCAAACTCACTCGTGTAGAAGAGCCGCTGACATTTAACATCAAACTCCATTCTTTACATTTACAGCTGAGTCCAGTGGAGAAAACAAATGTGATGCTTCCATTTTTAATCTGCCAGTTTCTTTGACTGTTTCTAATGGTTCTCATCTATGGTGTTTTCATTACTATGTGATCAGCAGAGTGACTCACTATTCCCTCTAGTGGACACAGACATTCACAGTGACACTTAAGCCCATGGCTGTGAAAAAAAATCCAGGTCATAACATCAGAACTCTATATATCAAACAGTTGAATAATACTTTGTGTATTATGTTGGATAGATCCTTTAATGCAACTTCTTTCGGTGTTCTGTCATGTGCATCTTCACCTCCTTTCCACCCTCACCTTTCTTGGTCGTATCCAGCTCCTCCTTCAAGTTCTTCACCTCCTCTTTCAGGGTCTTGTTCTCCTCCTGAGGTCCTGGTCCCTTCTTTCCAGCCTCGGGCACATCAATGCCGGCCTCAGTGAGTTTCTACAGAGGACGAAAAAAAACAAAAGTTCAAAAAAGGTTATAGTGAGATATTAAACTAAGCCAGCATTTACAGTTTCAGTTTGTAAAGTCTAAAGATTTCCAACACATGTCCCTTTTCACTGTCTATTCAGTGTGGAACACTAAAAGTGATGTCATCTCACAGTGGGTGAAAAGTTATTGAAATAAAGTTGCTCCTCATGTTGGGACCTTCCTTATGGTGTCCCCCAGGGCTCAGTGTTGGGCCCCAAATTCTTTATTGGGATTTTGCAGCTTTAACAATAACTAGTGCGAAAGTGCAACAGCATTAGGTTAGTCTGGACCAAGGGGCAAAGACTTCAGCTCCAAAAGAAATACGGAACCATCTTAGAGTTGTAATACAGCTGACGGCCACTAGTTGACGTTCTAAAACACTCTGGCTCCCATAGACTTATATTTAATTTCTCTCTAAAAATATGAAGTCAATATTTAATTTCCAAGAGTTATTCATTATTTGGATCTTCTAATAAGTGATCCGCTCATTTTTCCTCCATTAAGATCCCATTGATTCACACACATCCAGATCTGGTTTTCGGGTTAATGTGAGTCGTCGGTTTGGGAATGCATGGTGTTGGTGAGTGTCCTCATAGAAGTAGTGATCCATGCATGTGTGTGTGAGCAGCTGTGGTGTGGAAGGAGTGTGTGGTATTTACACCTGTCACGGACACACACATGTTTGGAAAGTACCTACAGTTCAGAGTTAAACCTGACATGACCCTTTAGTCTCTGCCACGTCAATGAGCCCTTAAGCAAGGCAGCGGGGGAGTAATCCGATCACCACATTAACAGTTTCAGCCATAGTCAGAGTCATGTGTATTCAGCATCTATAAAGTAATGTTTTCTCAATCCTGTTGGTTTTAATACACTTTTTGTTTGTATTTTTTATGTTTTGTTTTACTTATTGCCACTTTGCTCATGACATACATACTTATTTTAAGATTAAACTAAAATTTCCAGATTTGATTCAGTTTAAAACAGCACAGCTAACACTTAAAGCAAGACATGAATCACTTACAAATAAAATACAGACATTGTTTTCAGAGAGAGAAGAGGGATATAATTTAAGAGGGAAATGCACTGTCTAAGACCAACTGTTAAAAAGGTGTGTTTTAATCACAGGGTTTTAATTAAGGAACAGTTTAACAGATGAATTCATGCAAAGTAAAAACATAAATCTGTTTAATGGAATATATGAAATACAATTTCTAAATAAATATAAGTATGAGGAAAGGCAGTTTAATCCAGGACGGTAATGTCAGTTTACAAAGATAGAAATACAGCTGTATTATGTGCTGTTCTGTTCTTGATTTAAATAAATGAATTTGAGTTGTGTGTAATGGGAAAAGAATAGGAAAGGTTAAAGTGCCATGTAAGAACTGTGAATGCTAAACATGTTTGGAATATTATAAAAATCTATTTATTTATAATAAAAATAATAAAGTTTATATAGCATTTTTTGCTGAAAGATTTCAGCAAAAAGTGCAAAGTGCATTATAATACAATCAGAAGTAAAATACATAGGCAAAAAAAAAAGTATCTAACAAATCTATTAAACTTATTCTGCTGCTTCAAAGAGCAGCTTCACTGTTTCACTATGTTTGCAACCTTTCATCACCTCCAAATACCTAATATCAAATGAAGACATTAAACTTCTGTCACCACCGGCAGCAACTAATAAAAATAAATGATGACATTTGTGAGCAGCTGAAATCTGCTCTTGTTCTCGTCATTTTCTTTTCTTTTAGGTTCAGATGAAGCCAAAAATGCAGAGTGCACTGTTGAGGCTTCAGAGCCACTTGTCCTGGTGAATGTGAGCGACTCAAACAGCTGCTCTGCTCTTCCTCTCACATTTAACTCGGGAGCCCCAGCCATAAAACCTGATTTTACTGCTGTGTGAACCGAATCCAGCAGCACGAGGTTGGCGGATCAGAGGGGCCACGAGGACCCGAGTCCACGTTAAAACGCCGAGTCCTGACTCGGTGAACATGTGTCCGTCAGTGAGAATGTCAACGATATGAGAACATCAACTTCTGCACGAGTCAAGGGTAAAAGAAGAGTGCTGTGAACCCATTATGTCTCATACAGAGCCTGTTGCATTGTGGGTTCTTATCATTTCTATTTCTAAGCCGGTAAATTCATTACAGGTTATGTTTATTTACAGTGGCGTTTTGACTTCATCAGTACTCCAAGTGTTCAATTAATCCTCTTTAACCTGCAGGAGTTTGTGCAACGCGTTTTGTTGCCATTGTGAAGTCATATCAATCATAACATGAGTTCAGATCGTATCCAGTAGCAGAGGTTTGACTCTGCAGGAAGTTAACACGTTATAGGTAAAAGGTTCAGCACATCATGTCCCGTTACATTGTTCTATGTTTATCATGCCATGTTATTTAATGAAATGTTGAATTAGCAAAGCCGTGATACAATGAGTTCAGTACAGCGCTGGGATGGAGACAGACCCAACAGTTAAAGTATGCAATGTGAAAATGGATGCACGGCTTTATATTTCTTAGAATTATTCCCTTTTTTATAATCATTACTTTTATTATCATTATTCCTTTTATTATTATTGTTGTCACAGTCGTTGTCGATAGTAAGTTATGGCTCTATTCTATTCTGTGCGATTCAAATTCTGATGAAAAAATGTTGTAATTACTTGCTTAATCTCTTCTCAGTCATTAATTTAACTGAGCAGGACATGTTTCTATGTCAGTCAGCTGCAGATAGTCTGGTTAGTTTCACTTTCATAGCTGTGTACAGACATTTACAGCTTCAGCAACATGGTAAGTTGTTCACCACAGTTATCTCAGTTCATTTATGAACATGGTGAAGCAAAATAGACTCTAGTCATAGCCTTCTGTATATGATTAATGGGAAACGCTGATACCGTAGACCAGATCTGTGTTAATCATGAGCTTCAAACTTCATTCAGTGACTGACAGTTTGGAGATAAACTGTTAATTTGTTGGTAATTTTGGGAGCTGTGGGTGCATTCAGTTAATGATTTAGAATATTAATGATACATGTAACGTCTTTAAAGGGAGGCGCTGCAGGTCGATCTTTATGAACATGCTGTGGCATTGATGCAGACAACACATTCATCATTTTATCTAAAGTCAAAACGATTCCAGTTGGTTTTTCATTCTAGCTTGAAGAATGTGATGC
Source organism: Apogon talboti (assembly GCA_037367365.1). Lineage (NCBI taxonomy): Eukaryota > Metazoa > Chordata > Actinopteri > Kurtiformes > Apogonidae > Apogon > Apogon talboti. Next base: position 4,926,214 of record JAPQRQ010000026.1, on the reverse strand, counting down.
ATAAAGTGCGTACGTGTCCGTCAACTTGCACGGTAACACGCTCCGAGAACACGTGCATGTACACACATACACTTACACACACACATACACTGCAGTTGTGTCACCTTGAGTAACTGCCTGCAGTGAAATTACAGCATCGCGTCAAAAATAGTGACAACCATCAGTGTCACGTGTCTGACTGACCTTCGAGGCACAGTGTTCATGTAATAAAACACACATACATACACATCTTTTATCTGACTTTATGGAAATTAATGTTCTGTGCACATTTGACCGTCTCTGGATCAATGAGCTCGGACTAAACCCGATAAAACAGGAGGAGGAGCTGTAAAAATAAAAGATACAAATAATGAAACATCAGGCCAATACATCAAACTAAACTCAAGCACAGACATGATGAATGTTTTAATGTTTTTGTACCCAATACTACTGCATATTTAACTTTTTCCTGCATTAACATGTACCAAATAACCATTTTTACACATTTCAGCACTTCAGTCAGAAAAAAACTACACCTATACATGAATTAGGAACAAAACTGACTCTACATATTGAAATACTCACTGGATCAAGTCAGTGTTTACTGAAGGTTACTCAGTAAAAGTATTCTGATAGGACCGCGACTCCTAGAACTATCAGCAGAGCCTTGGTGCAGCTCCGTCACTCTTTACTTAGTCGTAACATGTTGTAAAGTCATTGCGCTTCCATACCAGGAATTCAGGGAAGACCCTGCTACTTGTGCGCCCACAAACAAACACATTAATGTAATGTATCTGCAGTCAGGAAGATGGATGATGGTGTCAAGACGCCGACGAGAGCAACACCACAGCGCAGACACCTTAAATCACACACAAACATGACACACACACACGTCAGATGGACGGTGTGTTTGGATCAAGGTTGAAATTAACTTTTTTGTCGAGCTGACTGTAGGTGTGTATTCCCTTTTACTGACTTTATTAACATAGACAAACGATATAATATACTGTATTAAAGCCCACTTGAGTTGTCAGCGAGCCTGTTTACATCCACACACCAATACTCTGATCACTTGAATAATCTAATAACTCCAGAAACCAAATAATGACCACGTAAACAAGATAATCTGAAATGCTTCATCAGATAACAGCAGTAATCTGATTATGACAAATCGGATTAACACCTGGATTTCGCCCCAATACTCGCAGGTCTTCCTGCATGTATACAGGTTAATCTGATTGATTTTGTTCTTTTACGTCTGCGCATGTGTAAAAACAATTAAAATCAGTAAAAAGTAGTCAAATGTGAGCGGAAGACAATAACAAGAAGTTTAAGTCTACCATCACTATGTTATTGTATGCGTGTACCCCAAAAGAACTCTTTGGCATAAAATAATTTTAAAAAATTTTCAAAATTTGGAACGGTAAACATAAACATAATCCAAAACGCAAATGTTAACATGCAAATTAAATACATATGTAATATTAAAAACATGTTCTGTCTCCACTTTAACTAAGATTTTAGCAGAAAACTAAATCTATCTACAAATGCATGGACTGGACGTGCACGTACACATATTTAAGTTGCCATCGTGAAAGGGGGAGGGGCAACTGGTCAGACAGAAACTAAAATCAAATAACCAGCCATAAATCTATGTTAACCATGAATTGATTGCAACTAGTTTACTCTTCCTGCACTAATAGTCATGTCATTGTTTCTTTCTCTTCGTCTGGCCTGATGACTGAGCTGGTCTTTACATAAACCTCTGACACAGGGTGACATGAGGTTGTGATCTATTTGGGGAGTTGAAGGTGTGCCACAGGGCACAGACCACACCACTATCATCAGCAGGATAACGGGAGTTTATGAAATAGACATGCATACATAATGGAAGGACACATGCAGGGATCTGTAAATAATTACATACGACCTATAGCCCTGTGTGACACTACATGGGATATGCAGACAGTTCAATCCAACAGCAAAATCAACGGTTTACACAATAATGTCAGAGTAGCAGCTGATTGAAACGTCAAATATTTGGCTGATTGTGTCGATCAGCTGATACTTTCATGCATCTCCCACCGGACACCGACTTAAAACCCACATGGCATCCGTCCACTTAGGGGCAAAGCGCATACTTTGGCTGCACATTAAGACCCTGCTGTGTCGTCCAGCTTTATAAAAAGTCTGTGGTATCGATGTTCTTCAAACCTCTGATGGCATGTGACATTTGCACAAATGCAAAACATGTTGAAAAAGTATGCGAGTGATATTAAGGTTTTAAAATGGTCAGTAGCTGCACTTGCATCAGACCTCCACATTTGGTTGTAAATGGATTGTAAACAGAAAAGGAAGACCCTACAACATATCGTTAGCCTCGCAGCATAATTGCACAAGTCATATTTTTTCTGTTCATAGCCAATGATGCAAAATGAAGCAGGAGTGTTAGAAAAGTAAAGTTACACAGAGATCTGAATTTGGCCAAAAATATGACTTGGACAATTATGCTATTACTCTACTGTGGGTAGAAATATAGATCCACTTTGCCAGTTATTTTATTCTATTTGTAATTTATTAACGTTTCATAATTGTATGTGGTGCCTGTTAGGAGTTTTATTTGTCCTGTGCTCCTTTCGTAAACCTACTTGCTGCAGTTATGAAGCCAGATGGCTAATTCTATGTCAAATGTAAAACTTTTCAAAGTAATAAATGCAGTCCTTTCAGTGGTCAACCCCACTACTCAAAAGCAGAACTGACACCAACATACACACAGTAGTGCAACAACGGTTGGAAATATACCTGTGTGTGGTTTATTTTGACATTTACCATGCAATAACACACTCGCTGCTGTCCATCCCATAGAGGAACATGACAGCGCGCTGTTTGTTTTGGAACTATTGAGGCTTACATGAATCATGTGATCACCATAGCGGCGACATCAAAGTGTGTCACAACTCTCTCTCTATGGCTCTGGTTGAGTGTCGTGTTGTGTTTAATGGTTACAGACTGTGCGTGTGGCCCTGATGAGTATCAAACAAACCCACTCCTGACAGTGGGTTTTACTGTCTCACTGCTGTTGACAGATTTGGGGAAGCCCTTATGAAAGCAGACAGAGCCGAGGAAGAAGGTGAACTACAACAGAAGCAGCTTAGGCAGAAATATGGGGCATTAGTGTCCACCCTGGCAAAGTCTCTCACATGTGAACAGCTCTGAGTGTAGAAATAAACACACTCAGGATGCATTTGGTCACATTGTCAAGTAGTCTGAACAGGTAAAGCACTGAAGAACTGTTCACTGTTTAGTGTTTTTAACCTATAAAGACCCAAACAGCCACAGGCAACCAAAACCATCTACTGATCTCGTATGTTTAATACCTGTTGATCCACTAATCCTATCAGTACATGTAAATAATTGGTGTAAAATACAGTTTGTCATCTTTTC
>JAPQRQ010000026.1:4874067-4885506 GCA_037367365.1 Apogon talboti | reverse complement strand
CGAGTACTTCAAGCTTGATCGATCTGATGTGCTGGTAGATTTTCCATGTAGTTTAAAAATGGTTGCCATATCTTATAAAATATCCCACTTCTGTTGTGCATCCAGTAGGTTATTTGTACTAATTTCTAATGAAAATTTGTATTTTTTTTTTTACTATTTTTTTTATTTAAGCACATTGTTCTTATACTGAACTCAAGATTGATTTCCCAATCTTTTCATCTGCACTTTATTAACAGTTAGCGGTTACATTTTGCATTGATGTCATTGCTCTTATTGTATTATATTATTGTATATACAGCGATTGTTGTGTAGTTATTCTTCTCTTTGTTCTGTGTAAGCTGTAACCAATACTTTCCCATTCTGGGGCAGACATGGCTGAGGAGGTAGAGCGGGCCATCCAATAACTGAAGGGTTGGTGGTTTGAATCCCATGTGCCGTTGTGTCCTTCGGCAAGACACTTCACCCACCTTGCCTTCAGTGTTACTCACACTGGTGTATGAATATGTATGAATGTTTGGTGGTGGTGGGAGGGGGCCATTTGGCGTGAACTGGCAGCCACGCTTCTATCAGCCTGCAGCTGTGGCTACAAACGTAGTTTACCACCACCAGAGTGAATGTGAGAGTGAATGAATAATGGATCAATAATGTAAAGCGCTTTGGGATGCCTTGAAAAGCACTATAGAAATTTAAACCATGAATAAATTAGTTCTGATTCTGATTCCCTCTGGATGTTCCTTTCCAATAAGTAAAACACACTGCATTGTATCTGTGTAAGAAATGAGCTATATAAATAAATTGCTTTGCTATTATTTGGCTTTAATTTATGAGACGACAGGTTGATGTGACTGATACTGGGATGTTTTTCAACTGTTTTCAGGTTTCTCCACTTGTCTAAATGACAGACAGACGGTGAATCCAGTCTATACCTGAGGTCACCAGATGTTTCAAAGTGTTGACCAGACTTCATTTATTAATCACGACCCCCCAGCATCATGTGACCGGCTGCCACCCAATCATAAATGATGCAAAAGCTTGACCTGCTCGTCTGTTGCCAGGCAGTTTAACCCTGTGTGCTTTCAAAGACTGCGAAGAAAAAAAAAAGAGGAGAGATGCTTTTCACTTTTGTGATCTTTAAAAAAAACATGTTTACATGAAAACGTCTATTAATATATCTGTGGTTTTTTTTCTACAAAATAAAACCCTGACAGCATGTGAATCTGTGACCTCCAGCCACCCAGACTCTGGTAAATATGACATCAGTTGCATTATTATCTTCCATAATTTAATACATGAGGAAAACCCATTAGTTAAGTGACTTTTTATTCACCGGCTGACGGTAAACAGAGTCTGTTTCTGCTCTACAGACGGACACTTTGGTCCAGAGTGAGACATCTCTACATCAATAAAACATCTTGATGCCATCCCACACAAACAAACGCTACGGTACGAAGATATGACTGATAAATCCATAAAACACAGTAATAATACAGTTTATTTCAGCTGGAATTGTCATGTCTCGTAATGACGGTCTGTGGGGAAAATATATAAGAGAAAATCTGAAGCACAGTTCTTTATAGATCTGTTAAAAGGTGAAAAAAATCCACAAAAACCCTTTTAAAATGAGGAGAGTAACAGTCTGAGTGGAAATGATGACATGTATTAATAATGAGAGCAGCACACACACAGACACAGGCGGTGTAATAGAATATTTATGTTGGTCGTTCAGCGGTAATATCTACTGTATGACCTCACCACACGCCGTATCAGTGAGCGGTGAAGTCATCTCTCCAACGTGGCCTTCGGGTCTTCAGTATAATCCTGTCGTGTCAGTGTTTGTGGGGATGATGATTCTGACTGGGGGGTTATTGTTGTTGCTGTGGAAACAAGGCGTGAAGGAAGAAGCAGTGATGAAATACAGCTTCAGACACTTCAGCGCTGAAGGTTCAGTTTGCGATGGTTAGTGACATCCAGAGGTGGAGTTACAGATTGAAACCAAATGAAACCCCTGCCTCACCGTCCCTATGGTGGCCACAAAAAAGACTAAAGTCCATCTGTAGAATCAGTGTTTGTCTGTTCTGGTGTTTTTTATGAAAACAGGTGGAAAAGCATCAGAACTAGTTCAGTTTCTTCTCTTGGTCCAGACAAATACCAGTATGTAATGAGTTGGGAATGAACATGTGTTTGGAAGAGCTAAGTCCAACCATCACTGGGGTACAATGAATCATGGGATACATTGTTGGATCGGGTGGAACCTTTAAGGCTCAGAAAAAGATTCTGTTTTCAATGGATGCGGTTCGTTAGTTCCCAAAAAAAAAAAGACAATTCAATATGAGCCACCGACTCCTGTCCTCTGCTTTCTGAGCTGCAAATGAAACATTAAAGTGCTCTTAATGAGGTTTCATTGATCCAACTGAAGCCGGACACACACCTAAGACTCCGAAAACACCCTGAGACTGGACACAACACACAAATAGACCACAGAGAGGACGCCGTCCACTACACAACACAGAACCATCAGGACCATCAGCCAGTGGACGGACAAACCTCAACACGACTGTCGACTGCCAACAGGTCTTCTACCAAAACAAACATGGACGTCCACCCACAGTTTATTTGCAGTGCATTTTGGGATGGAGGTCAAATAAACAAACAGAAAATGGAGTTTGGGTGAGATCTGGATGCAGAGGTGAGTTCAATGAGGACTTATCGCCCACAGGGGAACAGGGCGGTGAGTGGATGATATAAAACAGCTGATTTTATAGGTAGGGCTGAAGGTCTTTATACTAAAACCTGATGTACATGAGTTAGCATGAGGTGTTTTTGATTTAGCGTTCTATAGGCGTTTATTTACATCCAACTTTTTCAAGTTAAAATTTCTGAGATATTATACTAATAAACTTTTTTCACAGCAAACATTCTGACTACTTAAAACAGAAAACATTGGTGTAATTAGTAATGGAAGCCTTCCATTTATATTTACCAGTTTCAGGCCTTGAGTAGATTGATGATAGTTCAATGGAACGACCTCCTGATGCACATTAATACAGATACTTTTCAAAAGGGATATTTTCTACATTAGTTCCTCTCGTCCTCAGGTAAATGGTGCTTTAGGTTGCAAAAATGGAGACTTTCCAAAGTGAAAAACAATGACAGTGGAAAACAGTGGTGACAAATCACTCCAGTTACTCAATGAACTGATGGCTACAAATATTACTCCAGACTGTAACTGTGGCTTTACTGATTTATTTTTAGTATTTAATTTCAACAAGGAGGAGGAGGAGATATTTAGTTATAGTATAGTGAGGAGGTATGTTTTATGTTTATTCTACCCTTTGTCTAAGTATTGCAATAATGGTTCAAAAATATGCAAAAACAAAGCTTTTAATCACATCACACCTCAGAAACATCATAAAAACCCTGATATATAGTTAGTTTCAACCAGCCTCATATTGAAAAACTCACATTGTTGATCATGATTCTACCTCAAAATACTGTATATGCCCCGTTCAAATTAAGGTGGATATTTTGCCAAACTGAGATTTTTCTAAATTCTTTCTAAATTGTAGATTTTCTAAGCTCTTGTTTGTGTTTATCCATGTTTTCAGGGAAAATGTGGAGATTGTTCATCGATGGCGTCTCACCCCATTCTGTTCATGTCAGTTATGTGTTTATGTGATGAATCTGCCCCTGAAACATCAAATCCAGGTGTATAAACCAGTGTATGACCTGCAGTAGATGGAGGTCAGCACCGATACCTTTAGGAGACAAATCCACATCATGTAAAGAATACACTTCCAAAACCAACACTTAAGGAAACACAAGTTTACAGCTGAACTACACTTTCATGACAGATTAAAGGCTTTGAGTCCAGTGTTATCCACGGTGTCCACAGGTTGAACAACAACTGTGGTATGTCTGAGGGTTTGGACCAGTTTGGAGTCGATTTTGTGTCATTGCGTGGACAGCTCTACAGGTAGTGTTGGCGTTGGCCAAATATGTGTCAACTTGGAAGTAGAAGCGACTCAACTGGGAGGAATCTGGTTTCCTTATTTCAGTGCCACTTAAATTCCTGAATGGCTGATTGACACATTTTCCATCCGTTGCCAAAAATGAACAGCAACAAAAGCATCACATTACACTCCATCACTAAGTAACACTCATTCACACAATTATTATTTGATATATTCACACTTATTCTGCACAGTTCACCCACAGAAGGAGAGCTGGATGAAACATGATTTCACAGAGGGCTCTGCCCAATGAATCAATAAAGTTCAATCTAATCTAATCTAATCTAATTTAATCTAATCCAATTTAATCTAGTTTAATCTAATCTAATCTAATTTAATTTAATCTAATCTAATCTGGAAAAAATACCTGTTCAGAAAAATAATTACATTAGTGTGGACAAAGCCTAAACAAAACAGGTCCAATATTAACCCTTAGATCCATAAATAGGTCAAAAAATACCTGGTGAGGTTGTTTTATTGTAATATTTTTGTAATGAATAGTTGTTATTATTTCATATTCTAGGTATTCCTCAAAAAACATGTTATTATTATCATGCCATTTACTTTTTAACTTACCTTTTGTAGTTTTTCTATTACTACCCCTACCTTCTATAGGTGGGTCAAAATGATCTGCATTCATTTACAATGGAATTACATCTGAACCATTGATTCATTTGACAGCAAACCCAAAGGACTCACTCACTCACTGTTATATATTTTATACTATATATACTTTGCTTGTCAAAATATAAAAAAAAACCCATTTAAATAATAACAAAAAAAAAACATGTCACACATGAAATTGTACTTTTGTGGACCAAAAAACAATACAAATTATTATTTTTAGCATGACAAAAATGACATAAAAACACATTGATTTTAACTCGGGTCATTTTTGACCCATTTATGGAAGAGTGGAGGGTCCAGACACTTGTGCATCTAAGGCTTAAAGTCTTCATTAATACCAGATTTAGTCTGTTTTTATAAACCAAAATATCTACTGTTAAAAACCTCTGTTTTCATGTGGGTCTTTAGTGTATTTTTATGTCTCAAACTACAACCGTACATTATTTTTTGCTGTAAACAATCACTTGTGTGAATGCATATCACACCATTATAGTTTTACGCAATGAAGCGAGAAACACTTTATTTATATCACACATTTCACTCCAGATGGAGGAAGAATGTGCTGCAAAAAGTGTGAAGAACAAATTGCAGCCAAAATAAAGCCATTTCAATTCAGTTCAGTTACATTTATGAAGCACCAGTTATAACACGATTATTTCAAGGCCTCAAAAAGACTAAATGGAGAGGAAACCCCGACAAATCATCCAAGACCCAAGACAACAAGACAGCAACCATTAAAAGAAAACACCATAGAATAAAAATAATAATGAAAGCAGGGGATAAGAGACAGGAAACCACGCTAAAGTTAAATTATAATTAACTAATTAATTAACTATTACACTACTAAATCATGTAAAAGAATAAAACATGAAATTAAAAATACATATTAAATCAAATAAAATAAGGTTAAAAAACAATAAAAGATCATGATAGACATGTAGAAAAAATGTAAGTATAATAATAAAACTGATAAAAGCATCATCAAAAACTATGTTAAAACTATTAAAACAAACCAAAACACTATAAAAGCAGAAATAAAATGTACTTCTACATTTAGCGTTTATATCTACATTTTCTATACCTGTATATCTATATATAATATGTGTAAACTGTCAACTCTGGTCCAAACTCCAGCAGCAGGTGGTGACAATGCACTAATTACACCAATTTCAACCCAGTGTGAGGTAAAGAAGAGCAGGTTGGCTGTAATGCACTATGGGATGTCACGCTGGTAACTCAAACAGCTACTGAGGAATTTGGCTGGAGCTTTTTACATCCTGCTATCTTTGGAAACCTGCAGATGTTTCTGTTTTTTTCATCTAATCCATAGTACTTACTGTATTCAGTCTGACAGTTGAATGTAGAAGGACAATTGGTTGTACTTTTACTGTTATCTATGTCTGGGTTTGGCCTTGTCTGCATCCACACTTCCTCAGATAAATGCATTAAAATCATTGTAAGAATGTACAAATCTTAAAACTTCAACCCTATGTATTCACAGACTGTATCAGTCACTGAATAAAGTATAAAGCTCATTGTTTACACACATCTGTATTATGGTATCTTCATGTTTTCATCTTCAAACAAAAAACTCAAAGCTACTTATTTTAACAGTTACTGAAAGTAACACTGTGTCTTATAATCTTCACGTGCTGCATCAGCTGATAGTTTACATTATAGCTCTGTTAGCTTAGCTCTATTAGCTTAGCTCTGTTTTTAGACTGAAAACAGCCACAGTAAAACCACTAATCACCTCTGTTTTCTGTTGGTTTGTGTTGTCAGTAGCTGAACTAAAGATCTGTTTGGAATCCAACAAACAAGGTCAGAACTGTCAGTTTAGTCTGAACCGTGGCTCAACAAATGGCAACTCAGCAAAGATAATAACATCCCATAATAACTTTAAACCTTCATAAGCCTCAGAATCAAACTCACGCGTGTAGAAGAAACGCTGACATTTAACATCAAACTCCATTCATTACATTTACAGCTGAGTCCAGTGGAGAAAACAACAGCTTCTATTTTTATCACTTCTTTTCTTTGGCTCTAAAAGTTGTTTCTTGAAGGTTCTCATCCCATCTGGTCACTTTCTGATGCTTTGTTGTTAGCGTCAATATAGTGTCAGTGTCATATCTCTACCATCTAATACATTGGCATCTTTGGCAGAACTTCACAGCTCTGTATTCTGAACACTAATATTCATGTAAGTTATTTTTTAAAACATTTGACAGTATAAATACCACATATTGCTCCTTTAACCCATGTTTATTCCAGCTGTGAGTGGGGCTTAATGGAGGCCAATCGACACTCTGCTGTTTTTGGGTCCAAACACTGGATTAAACACCTTAAAGTTAGTATAAAATGACAACAAATGTCCTCATAATGCCGGTGCAAAAAAACCCCACACTTAAACACTCCTGATAAACACAGTGAAACAATTTTGTCTGCTGGTGTTTGAACACAGCTTCATCAGCAGAAGGTTCAGCTCTTTGTGTGCCGTCCAGTGGGCCTGTTGCCACCAAATTAATGAGAGTTTATGGGCAGCATTCCCAGAGTTAAACACACACACACTTTTCCTTCACGTCGCTGCTCTCATTGTGTGTCTGTGTTGTATTGTTGCTGTCTGCGCTGATAAAACTGCAGCTCAATGATGCTGAAAACAACAACAGGACTTGATCGACAGACAAAGAAACCCAACTCAGACATCCATACATTTATAAGAAATGATTTGGACCTGGCAGTTTATAAGAAAGAGCTTCTCATTTGGGAAAACGTGGCTATAAAATCAGAGAAATGAAGTGACAAAACAAACCACAGAGGATCTGCTCTACTTTTTTTTTTTTTTTTTTTTTATAAAAGTAACACTAAGTTTGAATTGAAACAAAACAAACTCCATGAATATTAATAGTTTAGAATTAAGGTCACTAAAAATGTACAGTATTTCTATGACAGGGAGTAAATCCAGGAATTAGACTACACCTCCAGTTGAAGTACAGGTGCTTGAACAAAGACTATGGTTAAAGTAGAAGAACTCATTAAACTAATCTATTGCAGCAAAAGTAAAAAAAAAAAAAAAATCCAGGCTCTGTAAGGTAGTCGTGATTTACAGATTTTGATTTTTTTGCCCCAAAGTGGACCCGTTTTCACAAGAGGTCGGAAAATAAAACAAGTGATAAGATAATGTTAGTTCCAATGAAAAATGTGATATTACAGGCTATTACATGAAGATCCATCATTATCATACTTAGATTTTAATTCAGCAAAAATAAAATCTTTAGGTTATTTTCATTCTGTTTTCTCTTCCACATCATATTTGTCTCATGTCTTTTGTGTTGTTTTTGTATTGTTATGTCTTCAACATGTTTTCTGATGCATCCTTCTTGTTATCATTTTGTGTATTTTCCATAGTTTATGTCTCGTTACATCTTTATTATTGTTCTCATTTTACTGCATCTTTACCCCATTTTCATCTTATGTATTTTACATAATTTACATAATTTTTCTTTTGCTATGCCTTCAGTGTGTTGCATCACAACATTTGCAACCAGAATGTATTTACTGTATTATATCTTTCATATGTATTCACTTTGTCAGATCATATATATCTTTTATTTCATTTTTGTCTTGCATCTGTTATGTGTTTTATGTTGGTTTTGGTTCATTTCATCATTTGCATCATTTTTGTCTTCTGTTTTTAACATAATTTGGTCTTACTATGTCTTTAATGCATTTTATTGTTATGTCTTTTATGATGTTTTTATGTGTGATATGCACCGATGCACCCACCATCACCTTTTATATGTGTTATTGTTCCTTCATCAGGTTGAGACTGGTTTGATGTTAAATGAACAATGATGCAAAGTAAAAATAGTCAATGATTTCTCCCAAATGTGTTAAAACTAAAGTAACAAGCCTGTCTTGAAAATGTAAAAAGACGAAAATGCTGAAATTTTTTTAAAATATAGGGAAAAAGTATTTTAGAAAATCTGAAAAAACTCTGAAAAATCTGCTTAAGTAATGAAGTACTTCCTCTGTCCTTCTCTAAACTTAATTTTCTCCAAAATAAATTCTATGAATATTAATAGTTGAATAAAAGCCGAAAATATTGCTGGAAAAGTAAGAACAGGAGCCAAATGAAACTACACATCCAGAGATTAGACAGTGCCAAACATAGTCTCCCTCTGAGCTGCTATTGAGGCTCCAAGTGTTTGTTCATGAGATTAAAATACCCACAATCCCACAGGAGAAAATTAAGAGCCACTCTCCAGAGATTAGACCTCACTGTGTAATGTGAGGAGCTGTGCACTTTTAAATATGTCAGTCGTCATCAAAATCATCATTGTCTGTCTTATTAATTCTTATTTACAGATTCAGATTTTTATTTAAGTAACACAAACCTGATGCGTCCCGACAGATCGGTCTAATTGCAGATTTTTAGCATTTATATTAACTAATAACCTTTACTCCCCAGAGATTAGACCACACTGATGGTTGTTGTTCATTACTGGAGATATTTAGGTCATCGTGCTGAAAAATAAGGACGCTAGCCGTCCAGAGATTATACCCAGCCCAGAACATGTGACAGGTTTTCCTCTGGGATGATTTTATTGTAGGTGTTTTCAAGAAGTAGCCTTATCCCACTGGACTGGTCTTTAATGGGAACTGGCAACAGTAGCCATGGAGTAATGGATCAAATAATGTGAGTTATCCACAGAGTAAACCAGAACGGCTCGCTCACATTCCCCTGAAGAGCCTTTAAAACAACAGCAAATTATGTTTAGGTACAGAGAAACCCCTGGAGAGAGAGCACATGATTGGTTTTATATGAATTAAATGTGAAAGAAATAAGCATGGAATGAATAATCCAAGATGTAGACATTCAGATCCAGGATTTTGGCACATCGAGAAATAACACATATAAAGGATGGCCTGTTGGTGTGTTTATCAGTGCATGTCAACCACAACAAATGTAACTAGACACAAGGAAAAATATAAGACTAATGTCTCTGTATCTCAGCGTCATGTTCTATCATGAATCAATAACAAGTTGAATGTGTGAGGTTGTCAGGTTCTGTTCTATGTTCCAGTCCTGTGGTCTGGATGCAGATCAATCTCCAATAGAAGTGGGTGGTACTTTCACTGGAGGAGAACTCAACTAATTCAGTCACAGTCCATATATGACTTCTATCAGTGAACAATAGGAACTAAATTGATATCTGGAACCATTTACATGTTATAAACCATCAAAATATGGACCATTAGAAGGAAAGGCGCATTTTTAGTATATTTCAAAAATATGTAAAAAATTCAAAAAGTAACATTTCTCAACACTGTGAACAAACGTTGTAGACATTGTCCCAAAAAAGAAACATAAAATTTGAAATTAATCTGACCGGTAGATTTGTCAGAGAAGATGTTGGAAGGAACTGCTAATGAAGACAAATATGACGATGACGATGACAATTAAGAAGATGACAAAAGTGAAAACGATGACGATGAATACAATGACAAAGATGACGACGAAGATGAAAACGATGACGACCATGAAGACAAAGACGAAAACAATGATGACAATGACTACGAAGATGACGACAAAGACGAAAATGATGATGATGACGAAGATGACGCTGGCCACAGTGCCTTCACAGTAGCTCATGACGTGTTGGCTGGTGAGTTAATAAAACATTTGTCTCCTTCAGAAACGAAGGAGACAAATGTGACTTGTAAGTTGTTACGAGACAAAAACAATGCAAACGATGACAAAAAAGACAAAACAGACAATAAGAAACTGGATGGTGGAGAAAAGTATCATGTTACATGTGCAAAAAAACAGATTTTCCAGCAGATATGTCCTGTAAACTTTTCATTTTTACCACCGAAAAGATGTTGAATTAGTGCTTCAATGTTTATGTTTATCACAGGACTTCTGCTTTAGGAAAGGTGGTATGGACTTAAAAAGTTGAACCCCCTCTGTGATCCCTACCGCTATATAAAGTCTGTCAGATATGGAATCGACCAAATTCTAGAAACTTTTGCCAAGTCTTTTCAACCTTTGACTTTGAGGGTCAGGTCTTTGGCCCTGGAACTGGATCCAGATGGACGTCCAGATCTAGTCCTGTCTGTGATGGACTCCACATGCTTGTGTCAACGCCGCCACATGTGAACCCATGGCAGACATGAACCGAGGGGTTTGACTGCCTTCTGACGGGGTTCAGCCTCTCAAAGGCCCATGGCAAAGGGAACGCCCTCTCCAGATTTACCCATGGTCATGACGACATCACCAACAAGAACTTACTGTAGTTGAACAGGAAACTTATAGACTGGAACCAGGCAGAAAGCAAATCAGCAACATAAGAGAACCAGAAACAAGTATACTATTATACAAAAAAATATTCAATACAATTTTAGTGTTATTTACACATCTGAAAAGGAGTGGGAAGAAATAAACACTTATTTAATCCCACCCCTTTATTACAATACGACACACACAAACTATATTAATACAACAAGTATATATGCCAATATCAATCAATATAATAATAATATATATAATTCTACATCATAATCCACTACATATGTGCCAAATGCCAAATTGGCTATAATTTAGAAATTTATAATATAACCATGTACAAATTTACCCATAATTTATACTTTATATGATTATCTCAATTATGTTTATTTTAGTTTTTCTATTTTTAGGTCTCATTATTTTACTATTTATTATCAGATGTGTTCTATCTATCTATCTATCTATCTATCTATCTATCTATCTATCTATCTATCTATCTATCTATCTATCTATCTA
>JAPQRQ010000026.1:4844800-4864751 GCA_037367365.1 Apogon talboti | reverse complement strand
ATAGTGTAATGTTATTTTTTTCACTTAATTTTTCAAGAAGAAAATCTGTATTTGTCATTATTTAAAAGGTTATTATGATTTTTTTTACTTGAACTAAACCTGAACTAAAATGATTTTGACAACCTTGACTGTTAATATCTTCAGTGTAATTTTTTCACTTTTATCCCGTGGGCCGGATTGGAACCTTTGGTGGGCCGGATTTGGCCCGCGGGCCGCATGTTTGACACCTGTGATGTAGAGGAAACACAATGTATTTACAGTTTAATTTGGTAATTCACCTGAGAAATGTATTTTTTCAGATTTTTTTTGATCTGTGCTTTGGGGCTCAGGTGGAGAAATCTGACAAAACGAACGATCTAATAAACCCATAATGTGTTGCCATTGCATGGACAATATTTCTCCAGTGACATTGAATAAAGTGACTTCTATTCACTCGTCCTACAGTATTTAATCAAATACATTTTTGACATGAGTGAAGCGATTCCATGGGCTGGAAACAGAACCGGTTTAAGAGTCAAAGTGCGGTGGTTTTAGATTCTGTTGATGATTCATGGATTGAATCAAACCACAAAATCTGGACAAGAAGAAAAGGGTTTTAGGTCTTTCCTGACCAAGTTTTTCCCCCGTTACTGTTGCCTTAGTAATCCAAAATGAATGCAGTTGTTGCAGCATAGTTTTGATTTCAAGGGTTTAGATGCGTGTTTAGCTGCAGTTCCTCTAATGGCCACTAGATGATGTTCTATTATAAATGTGTACCGGTAATACTGAGGGGAATAAAAAATACATGTCATAATACACATTTTCTCCTAAAAGTGTAAAAGTATAGAGTCTTCTATTGTGGCAAATGTTTTCAGAAATGACTTAGTCGTTCTTAAAAGGCCATAAAAAATATAAAAAAGCCATAAAAATGAAACTAATGAAGCTGTTTTTACGATCTCATAAAGGAGTTTTAAAGATTTAGCAGCAGCAGCAGCTTCTTTCAGCTCCGTCCTCCACATCTCTGTCTCCGGTGTATTTTAATCAACTGTATTTCCTGATAATGAAAACCTGTGATAATGGCCCTTTTGTCGCTGCTGCTGATAAGCCCTGGAAAGCCTGGATCATTGTTCTCCATTAATTAGCCTGTACCCGTGCCAGCTCTTGATGGCTGATGGCGGAGCGGCGGGAGACCAAACTTCAAGTCACCTTACGAGCCAGAGGAAAAACGTCTGATGTTCGAGGTGACGTCGCCGTCGAAAACCATCTGTCACAGCATCACAGTATTTATAATTAGAGGTATATTATATCATCAGTGGAGTAGACTTAACATTAGATGTGCCAAAATGAGACAGAGCAAATTCCTGTACAAAAAAGGTACTAATTCAACTCACTTACTGCTGTTAAAATGAACACGTTCAAAGATCTGGCTTCAAATTGACTGAAAATAATGAACATTAACTGGAATCCAATGAAAAAAAAAATCAGTTTTCAGTGTCAGCAATGGGACTCCAAATGCCTTTTCTGCATGATCTAATCTCAGTCTGTTACCTGTTTTGTCTTGTTACATCTTTGTCTTCATTGTCGTCTTGTGTTTTTTGTGTGCGATTTGCACCAATGGATCGTCTTTTTTTTTGATGTTGTTCCATGATAGACTCTACACACTACAATGCACTGTGTCTGAGCTGTGGATTAGTCTGGAATACTCCACTATTGTTCCAGAATGGGGGTAAAAGTTCTCTAGGTTGTCAAAGGGTGGCATTAAGAAAAGGTTAAAATTAAAAACATTTACTTGTTTTATTATCCTTTCAGGGAAATTAGGTCTCTGCATTTTACCCATCCTACACACACACACACACACACACACACACACACGCACACACACACAGTACCTAGCATTAGCATTAGCACTCATTAGGAGCCGTGAGCTTGTATTTGACTAAAAACTCTGCATTTTCACATCAGTTTAGGCCAACCTTAATAAAACATTTAAGTTGACAAAGGTTAAAGGTTAACTCATATTATTATCCCTGTAAGGAAATTTAGTCTCTGCATTTTACCCATAATGCACACACAGTACCTAGCATTAGCATTAGCACATAGCACTCATTAGGAGCTGTGAGCTTGTATTTGACTAAAAACTCAGCATTTTCACATCAGTTTAGGCCAATGTAAATAAAACATTATTATTTAAAATTGACAAAGGTTAAAGGTTAACTCATATTATTATCCCTTTAAGGAAATTTAGTCTCTGCATTTTACCCATAATGCACACATAGCACCTAGCATTAGCGATTAGTGTTAGCATTAGCACATTACGAGTAGTGAGCTGCCATTGAAGGTGCTCAGAAACAGGAAAATTAACCTACGTACCAGTTTTTAATGGAGGTGGAAACTTGAGGACCCAGAGGAAACCCATGCAGTATGGAGAGAACAGGTAAAGTCACCGGAGAAAGACTCAGATCCTAGAACCTCCTTGGGAGTACATGCTAGTAGCAGTTATGTACGGTGGTTTTACATTATACAGTGGTTACAGTAGAGGAAAGGCAGGATGCTGTCACGTACATACTGAGATGTTTTGGTGGAACATGTGAACCTGAGGGAGTACACTAAAATGACTGAATCCCTACAAATGAAAATAGTACATAAAAACATGTGCCTTTGTCCAAACTTGCTATTTTCACCTCCTGTGACGCAGGACAGAACAAGTTTATGCTTTGTTTTGCATGAAACATTGTCTTGAGTGAAAACAGGATGATGAACAATTTTATTAGATACATTTTAATTAGTTTTTATGAATGTCCTTTGCAATGAACAGCATTTTTTTTGTAAATAAGACTGTGAAGCTGTTGTGGACAAAAACCTCATAGCTGGGTCTGAGGAGGTTAAGGGTGTAGCTGCAGCTGGAGGGTGTTTGTTCATGTAGCGAGGGGGGTTTTCAAAATGATAATGCACTGATTGTTGATGGAGAATGACAATCCTGCCACTGTAAAACAGAAATATTTAGTCATCTTCCAGTAGAATGCTTCCAGCGATCTGGACTAGAGCAGTGACACAAAATCAAAATAATGGATCATTTTCTGTAAATGTTTTAAAATTACAGTAACAAGCCCCAATGTAAGGAATCAAAACTAGTGATATTTGTGTTAAAATGTAGGAAATTAAAGACAAAAGTTTACAGGTAAATAAAGTTAAATTAAGCTACTGAAGTACTTCAGTGAAATGAGCAAAAACACAATAAAACCTGAGTCCGACTTTTCCATTACACTTTAGTGAAATCACACAAATATACAAACTCAGCAGAAGGCAATGGCAATGGTATAAAAACTGACACAGGCTATTACATGAAGATTCATCATCATCATCATCATTACATTTTAACTCAGCAAAAATAAAAACAAGGCAATGGCAAATGGTATCAAAAAATGGGCCCTGACTACATCCTGGAAAGCGTTGCATCAAGGCGATGTGTTTCTGCTTTTCAGTGAAAAACACAGTTTTTCCAGGCAGATGAATGATGGCGGCACTGCAGAGCGACGGTGGATCGCTGGGATTCACGATGGACGATATTAGCAGCTTTAATGGGCGTTTAATGGGAGCATAAAGGTTTTCTGTATTTCACCAGCTGTTGAAAGTCAGAAATGTTGGTTTTCACATGAAGTTTGACTGATTTAAAGGACCAGTGTGCAAGACTCATGAGTGTAACAGTCCTAATTATGCTCTCATTAGTGTATAATCACCTGAAAATTAGCTGAGAATGAGTTGTTCATGTCTACAGACGGAGGAGATCCTTCATTTTTCTGCAAACACTGGCACTAGAAAGAGTATTTTGGGCTTTAACACCAATATTGAACCAATTTAAAGTCCTTTCAGGCCAGTGAGATTTAACCCAACGCTAACTAGCAAAGCATCAGTTCTCCTGACAAAACAATTGCAATGAGACAATAGCAACGACTCACTTTACTTCCATCAAAATGGTTCATCAGGTTTTTGTATTTGGATATAATTTGTAGTGATGGGAGTTACTTGCTATGTTGAATTGTAGACAGTTGATAATACTCTCGTTGTCACGTTTTATAAACTTGTAAAAGGGGGCAAATCACCACTAGATACCACTAAGTCCTACACTCTGGTCCTTAAAATTTATTTATATTTGGTGCAATTTTTAGTCTCAGTAGACAAACCTCCTGATAAGACAATTTCGTTTTGATTTTAGAAGAAACTCTGAAAATGGATTTATTGTTCAGTCACAGTGTAAACATTAAACTTTAAGTTCTCGACGTGAAATCCAGCGATCCCCAAACTCCTGAAGCACCGCCTGAATGAACAATCCCATCCTGAACTAAGACACAAGTGCGAGTGGTGCTTCTCAACTGGCGGCTCACGGACCCCGGCGAGGACCAAACAGGAAATGACTTGGCAAGATGTGGTGGGTTTTGGCGGCGTCTTTACAGTCCAGGACTGGTTTGGGAAAAGTGGGAACAGATAAAGTTAATCTAATGCGACGGATCCTGATCCTGCAGCAGCTGAGAAGCACCAGCTCAGAATAATAATAATAATCATAATAATAATAATTATAATAATAATAATCATATTATGGTACAATAAAGACATCTGACTCCCCGTTCAAGCTCAGAGAAGTCTAGTGATTTGCTGTTGCTATGGTACAATGAAGCCCGCTGGGATTGGCTGTCGGCTCGACTCGTCCTTCAGTCAAACAGTCACGAGTCTGCAGGGGTGGGAGGGGCTTAACCAAAGGGGAGGGGCCACTCATCTTCCATTCATTCCCAATGGGAGAGGACTGTCAGTGCATCCGATTACAAACAGGTTTAACATTTCACTCACAAATGTTTAAAGCATAAGATTATAAATTCTATCAGGTTCCGGGATCCAATTGTTTTCATTTACAATACCATGTCTAATTCCGCTTAGAGGTCATGCCAATAGTTATCTCACTTTTACCACTGACTGGGAACTTTATTGCTATCCAGCAGATCAATACAAGCTCTGAATCTCCCACTCATTGTAAAGTCATAGTTATTTTGTTTTCAGGGTCTTTAATAGATGCCTTTGGTGACAAATAAGAGTCAATGTAAGATTTTTTTCAGCTGCAAGATATACGAATAATTCAACTTTATTGGGTGACGACTTGTGTCTCATCAGAATAAAATAGTGCTTGATGCTTTTGAAGCTCTCAGTGATTATAATTATTGGTTTCAAACACAGAGAAGTGTATTTTCATTTTAATCCAATGGGCGATCAGCTGTTTCCATTGGTTTTCTATGGGACAGCCTGTTTTCCACACTCCCATCTCTGCGCCTCCTGAAATTAATCGACTCCGAAAAACTCCTTCAACTGTTTACTGTGTGAGTAAAGTAAATCTGATGGATGATTAAAACCAATCAATCAATCTGTCCACCAAACTCTCAGACAGACTGATGGATTCGATCACGGGCAGGACGGGGGAACAACCGACCAGAACCTCAACTCACTGCTCTGCCATTTTTAACAAATGTTCTTTTGATTATGGCTCGGCTTCTGATTGATCTACACATGGAATGTCTGATCAT
Source organism: Apogon talboti (assembly GCA_037367365.1). Lineage (NCBI taxonomy): Eukaryota > Metazoa > Chordata > Actinopteri > Kurtiformes > Apogonidae > Apogon > Apogon talboti. The sequence goes on along the minus strand of JAPQRQ010000026.1, from coordinate 4,859,205 downwards.
CAAAACAAGAAATGAGGCGTTAAACACAAAATGTGACCTTCTTTACCTCGACATCTGCTGCCATCGCCTTAAAAATAAACTTTACAACCATATTACTGAAGCTAATTTGGCGATAAACTGATTGAACATAATGAATATAATGTATGAAATATTGATTAAATCTTTGGTAAAACAGGAATACTGGAGGAAACTACGAGTAGGTTGATGTTAAACGGAACAATAGCTAATTTTTCAGTCTTTTGTCGGTGGTTGTATCCCCGCCTGCTCATGGATAAAATGAAAAATGTGATGAAATATACGTGCAGAAAATACTCTGATGTTGAGTTCTGCTCTCTCATCAATGCTGTACAAAATAATAAAATCCTCCCACAATAAATATAACTCATTGTAAGAAATAAATTAAAAGGAAACAAATCTAAAAGAATCAATAAATATTTCACTGCTGGAGAACATTAAAAACTCTGAGCCACCTGTGTGTGTGTGTGTGTGTGTGTGTGGACGGGCAGATGGATGGACTCTGCTGAGGTATCAATCCAATTCCCATTAGTTTTATTTGCTGTTCCAGGAATTAGACCCGACCCTCCCAAACGGCCTCTTCAGTCTCTCTAACCTCCCAGCAGTGTGTGTTCAGAGGACGCATATGATTGTAAAATACATGAATACAACCCTGAAACACACACGCAAACACCGCTACCATGGTGAAAAGCCATCCGAAACGTCTATCAGCGCTGAATTAATTCAATGTTTTGGTGACCTGGCTGTCAGAATGTGACGTTTTGGGACAATTTTCAGGAGTTGCGGAGGAAAACTAGTCCGGGTCGTAACAGGGTGTTGCACAAACGACCTATTGCTTGTGTTTTTTAGCAGTGAAACATGTCCCAGGACTGTGATAGGTAGTCCAGGATCAGGGCATGCTCTGCTGTTTCCTCCTCCCCTCCCCTCAGAAAAAAAAAACCCTTTCCTTGGTCGGTTTGATGAATGACGCTGCTTTCGTCTTTTCTCCCTGATCAGTATTCTCCCTCGCTCCTTTCGTTGCTGCTCTCAGTATGCCAACGGTGTCTCCTCCATCCTCCTCACGCCTCAGCATGCAAAAAGAAAATCTGACCTCCTCTTTTTCATCCTGATACTCTTATTTCTCCCTTCTCCTCTATGCATCTGAAGAACATCACCTCCCTCGTTTCATTCCTCTTCTTTTTCACCTTTATCCTCCTCCTCCTCCTCTTTGCATGCAGATACAATCACCTCCTCTTTATCCTCCATCCATATCTGTTTGAACGCTAAACTCCTGCTTCATCAACCCGACAAAAAGGAAAATAAAATGGAGACGGGGGAAATAATTAAAGATGGCGCACTAATTATGATCCTTTTTAGATGACTTTGACTTAAAAAAAAACAATGATTCGATCTGAGATTTCAAAAGCACTGAAGATACGATCGGGCGATTTGAGCGGCGTAACCGCAAAGAAAGAGATTTTTAATTGAGCTGCAGATACGATCTGCGATGAAACAGTGGAGTTTCCACTGCAGCAGGAAAACACACACACAGGTTAAGTGAACAGTGGTATTGGTATGGTAGTGGCTTCCCTCCCTGTTCTATAATCAATCATCTAAAAGGCAGTCTTTTAATCAGGACTCTTCATCCTCCTGGTCTTCCTGTTTGGAACTCGGGTCCTTTCGGCCCCGTATTCAAATGACAGTGAAACAACAGCAAAAAAGAAAATAAAAAGGTGCTTTGTAGTTCTATGGTGTTGCAGAGAGCCAGCAGAGAGACGACCGAGCTGAGGCAGAACATTTTCAGACGACTTCACAGTTTTAAACGACCACTCGGATTCGTTCTGGTGTTTTCAGCCGCGCCGTTAACCCCTTTAAAACCAGCACAGACCTGATACTGGTTTAGTTTTGGTTGGGTCACGTCACTGCATCACAGAATACATCTTTATATGTTCACTAGCCTGTTGAACTGTGGGGAATGACGGGTTCTATGTGGTAGTTTTTATGCTGGGGATAGCTGACTATTGGGAAAAGATGTTAGTCTACATTTAGGTAGTCTATACTTTCTTGGTAAATTCCACTGGCATTTTCAGTTCAATAACCTCTCAGCTGGCATGTCTGTTTCTGCACATGAAATTTGACACCATGACAACGTGGCCATATTGTTTATCTGTTGCTAGGTAACCCATTTCAATTCTGTGATTCTGGGCATAGCAACGTGAATGTAAGGCTATTGTATTCCAACATTACTAATATCTCCTAAAATATTGGTCCTATCAACTTGCCGTTTTCGCTAGTCTCTTCCTTGACCAAAAATACATAAGTACGGGGCGGCCGTGGCTCAGATGGTAGAGCAGGTCGTCCAATAACCGAAGGGTTGGAGGTTCAAATCCCGCTCTGAGTCATGAGCTGTTGTGTCCTTGGGCAAGACACTTCACCCACCTTGCCTCCAGTGCCACTCACACTGGTGTATGAATACGTGTGAATGTTTGGTGGTGGTCGGAGGGGCCGTTTGACGCGAATTGGCAGCCACGCTTCCGTCAGTCTGCCCCAGGGCAGCTGTGGCTACAAACGTAGCTTACCACCACCAGAGGGAGAATGTGAGAGCAAAAGAATAATGCATCAATAATGTAAAGCACTTTGGGTGCCTTGAAAAGCGCTATAGAAATCTAATGTATTATTATTATTAAGTATGCCAAACTGCAGCAGTCGGCTCTTTCCGAGACACACAGACAAAGAGAGGATAGAAAGAAGCAGGGTAACATCACCAGTTGTTGGGTCACACAGTGTAGTAGAAAGTTGTTTAAGCTTCGTATCTGGTCAATATGAGATAGAAGTTGCTTGAATATTTTCTTGGAGATGTATGGCTGAGCACGCCTCATTACCCATTAACACAACACACAGATCTGCCTCATCTCTGCAAGACCTTTTGAAATTTATGTTATGGTTCAATGCAGTGAGGCGGTTTGTCTGCTGCTTCGATTTCACATCAATAACGACGCTCTGTTTTTTCTTCTTCTTTCGATCAGGCTGACCGGGCAACACTTGATCTTGTTGGTAACTTTCCTTCCACCAGCCCCTGATGTATGTGGTTATAACACGGCAAAGTGGCGTCGTCACCCTGGAACTAGTTTTCCTGGATGAAAACTGTTTATGTAGCAGTCAAAACTAGAAATTGGTTGAGATCAGACAGGCCTCGGTGGAGAAGGGGTACGTAAGGTTTCCATCAGCAGACGGGACTTTCCAAGTCATCATGGGACTGAAGATGTTCCATTTATTTTAAGCCCTTTAAGGACTTCTTGGTAATGCTGTAATGTATAATCAAAAGCTCCTTAAGAGCCACATAAATGGACTTAAGTAGCCAGACTGCTTTCTCCTAATGTTGTTTTAAGCCGACATAAACCAGAAGACCTTTAAAGTACTGGTAGGAATGTGAACATCTGCAGTTGGGCGAGAAATAGTGCAATAGTCCAATTTCATGATCAAACTTTTCCCAATTACACTGATTTTCTTGGAGGCTGTAGTGACTTCATTCTGATAAAAGTCTAATTTTGATGCAGAAAGATGACGTGAGATCAAGCAATCCTCAGTTGCTTGAAAGAGTCTTGAGCTTTAGCAATGATTTGTGTCAAAATATTTCATTAAAAGACTGAAAACCTCACTGAACTCTGCAGACCGCTGAGTGATCCATATCATCAATGAAAATGTTCTGCCACAGAAAATAGAAGTGTGTTGGGGGTGAAAAGTGCAATGCTGCTGTGTTAAACAGTCTTGTGTTTGACAATCATCATTCACCCAGAGAATAAGAGCATTTTCACATTGGATTCACATTCTTTAGGTGGTTAATATTGTGGTACATCTGCAAAGTACAGTATCAACAGGATCAGTTATGGCAAAATATTTGAGATTTAGATGTTAAAGAGGATTCAAACTGAACCAACATTGTGAAAATGGTCTTAAATATTCCTCAGGATAGATGAGAAACTAACAAAAAGTTCATAAAAACAGACCCCATCCACAGCTATGCATGCAATGACTCAACGTCCCCCAAAAACACCACCCAAAACCGGCTAATCAGCCATCCCACCGATCCAAACACTTCAGTCCGGTTCAGTTCAATCAACACAACATCCAGTTTGGCAAAAAAAAGTACCAAAAAGTCCAGTTTCCTGCTTCGTTGTCAAGGGCGGAGATTCAGTTTCGTTCAGGTTTGATACGGGACAGAATTGGACCCGGCCTGTTTGAATCCCAGACGATCCAGTTCAGTCTGGTCTTGCGTGACGGTGGTTGGATGGGGTTGGATGATCCGTTGACGTTCTGTCTCCTGGCTCCCTCCATCTCCAGACTCTGATGTAGCATAAACGTTCAGCTTTATACAAGTTCAGCTCCTCAAAATCCATACTGTCAAATCCACAAAGTTCTTATTACATGTTAACATTTCAATATTTCTTTTTTTCCTTTCTTTTTGTGTTATTTTTTTTACTTTTATACTTTATCATCATTATTATTATTATCTTTCTTTTTTTGTTTGTTTACAATTATGGCCACAAGTCTTAAGAGTTCCTCAGTCCGGTCCGGTTCAAACTCCATTCCAGGTTGTTTTGTTCCGGTTTTGGTCCAAGTCCGGTCCAGTTCTGACGTGATCTGGTCCGGTCTTTACATGGCACTGGGCTTGCAGCTCTACACAGTATTTTCCCCCTGGGCACGGTTAGCATGGCGCTGTAAAGCATGGCTGTATGTGGGTGTATGTGCAATGTCCGACGATAAAGCCAATCTGCACCAACTGGAGTCGAAGCTTAGCGACTGGTGCCGAATCCAGAACCCGATTCAGAGTCGGTCTGGTCCTGAAAAATGCCGGTCAGTCTGCTTTCAGAAGTTCTTGACTTCTGGAAAAATCAGGAGTCTACCTGCTTATTTACAGACCTTGCCTGTGTGCCTGTGCTGGAATGTATTCAAAAAACGTAGTGTTTGTTTCTATTCGTTTCTACTAATTGTTCACGGTTTCTCGTGAATTCCACAGTCTTGATTGGTCGGGCAGTACATTACTTAAGAGTCTTCCTGGCCAATAACACGGCCAGAGGCCAGCATGACTGACCAATGACGAAGCAGGGATGAAAGGGAGGAGGAAAAATGAGGGGCAGGACGGAGTAAGATAGAGCAGGAGTAAATATGAAGAAAAGGCAAGAGTAGGAGGTGGAATCGGGTTGAGTCAAAGGTAGAAGTAAAGGAAATGAGGACGGGGGGGGGTTCATTAATGGACACAGGTACTGGTCGGTCGGTAGGCATCGGGCTCAGTGTGCTGTGGTACAGAGTGATTGTCCAGAGAAAAACATCGAGTGGTTATTTAAAACAGCAACTTAGAAACTTCTAGATCCTGACCAAGCTTGGCCGAACAGATCAAGGTCAAGTCAAATTGTCTGTTCATGTTCGTGATGGATTCCTGTTATTTTCTGCAGTGACTATAAGTTTAGGTCAAGTTGTCCAGTTTTGGGACAGCAGTTTATTGGCTTCCTTGTCATTTCTTAAAGCTTCATGATAACTTCCAAATCCTGGCCGAGTAAGTCCAAGGTTGAATAAAGTGTTCCAAATGAGGACTTTGACCTAAACTTCTGGCACTGAATCAAGACTCTTGCTGATAGATGATGATAAATGGCCCAATGCTTCATGTTCTTGGGTAAACCTTGGTTCTTGATTGATCCAGACAAGAATGCGGTTCCAAGATCATCCATTAACGTCCTTCAGACCAGGTGACATCCGACCTTCAACAGAAATTTGACTTGACAATTTGCTCTTCGACCTAGTGTCAAGAAAATTCCAAACCAGGCTGGGAATCCTGAGGTGAGGTCGATTGGTCCTCACGTCTGTCATTTAATGAAACCTGACTCAGTTTCAGCCTAGTTTCCGGTCTTTCCACAGCCACGCCCCTATTCATTGATCTCTGCTGCCACCTGCAGTAATTTTATATCCAAATCCAAACCGGCAGATGAATCTACAAGGTTTGTCTTTGCCCCAAAATGACTTAATTCCATTTTGAAGTTACATGAATGTATCCACATGGGTTTGGAAACTGATTTTCTACCCCAAAACCCACCAAATGGAGGTAGTTGGGGTCCCAGCCAACCAGTTATTGAGTCTTCAATGCAATCAATCAACCGACAAATAAATTACTGATGGATTGATTGCTAAAGGTCCGGAGCTGTGGCTGTCATTTGGGTCCAACACGGAGCAGTTCAGCTGACTGTTCAAACAGTTCAGAAAAACAAAATGCCTTCACTTTCCCCTCCCCCATTCTTCTCCCCACCCCTCCATCCATCCATCTGTCAGTCCATCAGTCCAACCCCTCCTCTCAGCTGCTCCCAGACATCAGGTTGATGGCTTGCTCCAGTTTGTGCCTCAGTTTGTGTTTGCGACAGTACCCGTCCCGGTCCAGTGCCGTCAGGATCTGCACAAAGAAGAGGAAAACAGTGGTATGAGCTCAATGTTATTATAATTCCAATTGAAGAAGATTCTAGTTAGTTTTCTTGGCACAACTGTGCAAATCTGGGCACAAAAACATTACTGAGGTGCAGAAAACCTCAGCTTGATCACATATTCTGGAACAACATCAACCTGACAAATTCCAGGGTAGCAGGTTTGGTAGTTTCTTCTTTGAGCCTGGCATGCAGCCAATCAGAATTAAGAATTTTCAAGTGTCACAGCATAAAAAGTATTGTCCTTACTTCAGCCAAGGAAAAACTCTTGGACACACTTTAAAGCTAATGTAAACTAAACAAAACCTCTCCTCCTCACCTCTTCCTTGTACTTGTTTATGTAGAAGTAGAGCTCACTGAGTGCGCTCAGCGTGTTGAACTCGTTGCCATGGAGACGGGACTGTTCCACCAAGTAGGCGTCCATGTCCTGATCACTGATGCTGGGCATCTTCGCAATGTCCCTGTAGTACCTGTAAACACAAACACATAAGCAGTGTATAATTACCATCTTTAAACATTAATCATGCATTGGATTAAAGTTAATGTACTCTGATAATTACCCAAGTCTCCAATACTAATGGTGTAATTTTTTCACTTCTGTAACGGCAGGTCTTATTAAGACACAATAATGCTTCTTTTGATTTATGTCATATCACACAACAGAGTTCTATTATTTCAAACTTGTCTATTTTAGTGTACTAGCTACCTCTCCACCTTACTTGTTAACTGTGTATTTCAACACATTCTCTGCTAACTTCCTCTCCATTTGGCTCATTAACTGTATTTTTTTTAGTGTATTAGCAAGGAGCTGCCTCTTTATTTAGCTCATTAACTGTGTTTTTATTGTATTAACTAATTAGCATGTTAGCCCTTCAGCACCTGATTCATTAACCCTGTATTGGAATATATTAAGTGGTTACCATGCTAGCTACGTCTACATTTGTTTCATTAACTATGTTTTAACTTTTTTAGGTGATTAGCAAGTTAGCCACTTCTCCATTTGGCTCTATAACTGTTCGTTTTAGGGAATTAGTTAGCATGTTAGCCACCTGTCCATTTGGCTCATTAACTGTATATATTTAACTCTGTAAGGTGGTTATCTTACTGATTTCTGTTTCAATGTATTAGCGTGTTATCAGTTACCTCTCCACCCAGCTCTTGTAGTTGGGGATGTCTTTAGCGTAGAGGAGTTTGTTGGACGGAGAGTCTTTTCCGAGTCGGTGTTCAGACGTCGAGCAGGAGTCCATAAAGGTCTGAGCAACGACCGACAGACAGGCGTCGGTGATGCTGCTTTTGTGGATGTCGAACACAAATTGAGGGTTCTTTATGACGTTCACCCAAAACCTGAGAGGAAGGCTGAGGACACACAGATGAAAAAGGTTAAAGGTCAGCAAAAACAACCTGTTTCACCTCCTTTGGTTCCCTCTGGATATCACCATTATCTCACCAGTTGCTCTTCCAGGTGTGTCGGACGTCCGGGTCGCTGATCTGTCGTTTGTCGGCCTGTTCGTCCAGAAAGTCGAACATGTATTTGATGGCCAGTGGGAGGGCGGAGCCACGGTGGGCAGTGCTAAACACAGTCTCAAACAGGTCGTCCACAAATTTCTGCAGCGTCCCCTGGTGGCAGGAAGACAAAAAGCATGACGTTAAATAGTCAGATGAGCAAAGTTAAATATATTTAGACAGAAAATCATGGTGTGTAGTTGATTTGGCTTCATCTTGTCTCACCTTGGTTGCCAATAATCTGGTCAGGTAAATTTCTGAAACCATCTTGCTGCCTCTGTCGCCTTCTCTCTGGTCGCTGTGCTCGTGATTTTTCACCAGATGCCACAGTTTAGTTCCTGAAAACACATATACAATACAAATGTTACACATCTATGTGAAGGTTAGGTAACTGCTTTTACTTTTATAGCTCATTAGCCTCATAGTATAATTGTCTAAGTCATATTTTTGGCCAAATTGTGATATTTGCGTAACTTTACTCTCCTGACACTGCTGATTCATTTCTCATTATTGACTGCAACCTGAAAAAATAAGACTTATGCTGTTATGCTATGAGGCTAACGAGTAGTATTTTGTGCACAGTCACTAAATACTATGTCTAACAACCTCACACCACTTGGGTGCTGCTGTGCCTTTGTAAAGATTTAACAGGAAAATACGTCACTAATGCAGGACCTGGTGGATGTTTTGGTGAAACTGACCAACGTTTTAGTTGGTATCATCGAAATGCATCTTTAGATCTGCTTTGTTCTGTGTTTTATTCACTTTTAGAAGCATTCATAATTCATCTTATCACTGCAAACACTACTAAATATAACCAGTATGCTTCAGTCTGAATTAAAACAGTAATTTTTTCACACCTACAGTGTATTTTTTGGTCTGGATTTCGTTCAAAACCACAGTCCAAACCCAACAGCCAAATACTGATGGGACTAAAAATGAGGTCTTGATCCAGATCAAAGTCAATCATGCTTCCCAGTGTCAAAGAACTTGGTTTCATCTGTACTTTCATCCCAATTATAGGATGTTACCATGGGCTATCATCATCCATTAAACAAAAGAATAAGAAAAAGAACCCGGAAGAAGTGAAAAAATGAGCATCGTGAATGTATTATCAGAACATTCATGGTAGCAGAAGTGTAGAGGTGGAGTTTTAATAGAAATATGGTCAAGGGAGAGATAAAAATTCTACTTGGAAAGACAGAAAAGGAGAAATGTTTAATTTATTTTCTGAGAGGATAAGAGAGGACAGGAGAGCAATGTCATCTGAAGAGAATAGTACCATAATAGTATGAAATTATTCAGTTCATTTTTCTACATTCAGATGGAAAAGACTCTGTGCCAAATGGAACATATGACGACACCGCACACATGGCAGTCAGTGTTAAGTATATGGAGATGCAGCTCAGGTTGTAGGTTTCGTACACATTATTTCAGGTTACACAAATTAATAAGGAGTAAAACAAGAAAATGTTGCTTTGTGTTTGAAGATCCACAGTGATTCATACAGAAAGGTTTAGGACAAGGGTGTCAAACCCATTTTAGTTCAGGAGTCAAATTCAGCCCAATATGACCTCAAATGGGTCAGACCAGTAAAATAATAAGATAAAAACCTATGAATAATGACAACTCCACATGTTTCTATTTGTTTTAGTGCAATAAAGCAAAATTGAATTAAGAAAATGTTTACATTTACAAACTATCCTTTTACAAAAAATGTGAATAACCTGAACTGAAAATGTATTTAAAAACAAGCGCAATTTTAACAATATTATGCCTCAACTGATCATTTACATCTACAAAAGTACAAAACATTTAGTAACAAGCAGAATATTGTTAAAATTCCATTTATTTTTCTTAATAAATTTCAGGTTGTTCACAGTTGTTTAGATTATTCACGTTTTGTGAGAGGATAGTTTTTAAATGTAAACATTAACCTAATTTAATTTGGCTTTTTTGCTCTAAAACAAATGTAAATATTTGGAGTTGTCATTATTTATAGGATATTGTTATTATGTTACTGGTCTGACCCATGTGAGATCATACTGGTCTGTATGCGGAACCTGAACTAAAGTGATTTTGACACCACTGGTTGTTAATATCTTCAGTGTAATTTTTGCATTTCACAAATTCATCCCGTGGGCCGGATTGGACCCTTTGGAGGGCCAGTATTGGCCCACGGGCCATATGTTTGACACCCCTGACTTCCACATTCTGCAACTGCACCATATTGACTTATGAAAATAATGACTGAATGAATGAAAGTAGCTGTAAACTGTTTGGTTTCCTCGTCCTCTGTTGAATCCGACCCTGGTTCCGTACCTGTCTCCTGGTCCGGGGTGATCATCGGAGCTCTGGATCTCAGACTGTCAGGGCTGCTCGACGTCCGCAGTAACGACTCTGAACGCACAAAGAGCTACAGATTAGTCACCGTTCCACCGCCGCCGATAAGGTCGACGTGATGGAGTCTGTCCGAGTGTGTGTCGTACCGTATCTGCTCAGCGATCTGGTGAAAGTGAAGGAGTTGGCGATGTTGTAGGCAGAAACCTGCTTCTGCACCAGAGCCACCAGCGAGCCGTCTGTCACCTAGCAACACACGCAAACACATCAATCAATGGGCTAATCGCTCCATCAATCAGCTGACTAATTATCCGGTCAGGCAGTAAACTGAGTCAGTTGTTATCTTTCACAATCGCAATGTGTTACTGCAACGAGGCTGCACACACACACACACACACACACACACACACACACACACACACACACACACACACACACAACTTTGACCAGTGTGTGAAGTGTGAAATATACCACAGCTTTCAGAGGAAATTAACTTTTATTCCATCAAACTGTTTAACTCCACCTTAAAACCACATAATTATAATTATACACAACAATATTTTTGCACACTTATTTATATATTTCTTTAATTACATATTGATACTATATTGTCTAGTGCATAGTGTACAAATTGCTGTTCTAATTTTGTGTTTTAATAGTGTTTTAATATGTATATTTGGTATATATACATATATTCAGAGCTATATATGTGTTTGTATATTTAGAACTTTATATATGTATATATTTTTATTTGTTGTATTGATAATTTCTTTCTCCTACTTTTTATTATACTTGAATGGAACGACTGTAACACCCAATAATTTCCCTCCATGGGCCAACAATTAATGAAGTATTCTGATTCAGATTTTTTTCTCCTTTTTTTGGTCTGAAATAACAGTTAGAACATGTATAAACAACTTTAGGTTTAATCAATCAGCATGCCTATTAGTAAGAACATTAAGCATAAAACAGTTGGGACTACTGTGTCTTTCATCCCTATTATTTCATTTTTTTCCAAAATATGTTCCAATGAAAACATTTCAATCTAGAGAAGGACAATCCGACCTTGTAGTTGTTATGGCTGAACAAAAAAACACAAAAAACAAAGTACAATGGTCAGAATCGACTAATATATTTATAAAATGCTTTTTAAAATGTATTTATTACTGTTATTATTAGTTCTGCCAATGTGGATAAGTCTTTACCAAAGTGAATTAGTGATGTATGAATCATTCATCGATAATAACCAACTTTTACACATGATTCATAATGATGATAATGGTGATGATGCAGGAATATAAAGGAAATAGACAAATACAGACGCAGTAAGAGGAACTAAGCTTTGTCTATGGCCAAATCCAGAGTTTTAATCCAGAAAATAACATGTTTTACGATGTACAGTAATAGACTGTTACGGTTACTTTTGGAAAAAGGTGAGACTGAGACTTTGTGGATGATTTTCATATATTTCTAGATTTTCCAGGAGAATAAATTGTATATCACAGTATAGGAGTAAGTTTAAGACATGTTAAATCAACCAGGGTTGTTTCCTCTTCTATCTTTTATTTGTTTTACACACAAATTCCGAAGCCCCGTAGTAAAATGTGTAAGATTCTGTTATTGTGAACATGGTCCTGCACTGGGCTTCCTTCTTAAACGTGAATGTGGCAAAAACAAAGAATTTTAGTAGAAATCATTCAGTCATCTCATCTGTTAAAATAAACAGAATAGAATAGAATAACCTTATTGTCATTATGTATTCAATGAAATTAGGAGGGCAACAATTTGAATAAAAAAACTACGTCAGAAAATAAGAATATAGGAAATATAACATTACAAAAAAAAGCAAAATAGGTAAATAGAATATACTGAAAAAAAAGTAAAATAAGAATAGAACTAAAGGTAGAATAAAACAAAAATAGACAAAATATGAATAGACACAATATTAACAGTATTAACACTATGAATGTCTATGAAAGCCTATAAAAACAGTGCATTTATGTAAAAACAAACAGAAATGCGCTGGTGGATCCGTCCAAATAGCTAGTTAATACGATAAACTGTGCTTTAAGTCTCAGGTTGATGATGAGTTTTAACGGAAATGTTTTACTGAATTTGTTCTAATGGGTCACTTAATATCAAAAGGTTGTCATAGGCAACAAAAATCCCAAAACCCCTTGGACGACCTTTATGACCAGTACAGGGCCAGTACAAACCAGTACAGGGCCAGTACAAACCAGTACAGGGCCAGTACAGGACCAATACAGGACCAATACAGGGCCAGTACAGGGCCAGTACAGACCAGTACAGGGCCAGTACAGGGCCAGTACAGGGCCAGTACAGGGCCAGTACAGGACCAGTACAGGGCCAGTACAGGGCCAGTACAGACCAGTACAGGGCCAGTACAGACCAGTACAGGGCCAGTACAGGGCCAGTACAGGACCAGTATAGGACCAGTACAGGCCAGTACAGAGCCAATATAGGACCAGTACAGGGCTAATATAGGGCCAGTACAGGATCAGTACAGTACCAGTACAGGGCCAGTACAGTACCAGTACTGGGCCAGTACAGGACCAGGTCTTTGAACAAAGCCTGATCCAAACTGACTCCTCTGGTGTGAATTAATGTTGTATCAGGACGTAGATACAGTCGACCACGATGTAGAAAATCACTCATTCCTGCTCTGATCAACCGTGTAATGTGGAATTTGTTTTGGTATTGGTTATTGTTGGCTGATTGTTGTTTATTTATTTATTCACTGCTGGCTGTAAATAACACTGACCTCTGTGGATAATAAAGATACCTTGAACTAAACAGAGGTCAAATAGTTTCCACATATAGATTAGTTTTTACTTCTTTGGAGTTTGGTTTTTTATTTAACTTCTTCTTAATGAGTGCAAAAGTGGCCTCAGTTTTATTTCCAGCAGAAGAATTGACTAGATCTAGTTGATTTTTTTCAGGTATTATGAGGAAGATGATGCAGAAAACCACTGTTGTTTTAAAATCCCATATTGTGAAGATATTTTATTCTTCATCACCATTTTACTTGACCTCTCATGTTTTGTGTCACATTATTCATTCTAAGACTTAATTAGTTTTTCATTTTTAGGAAAACAGGCATTTTATTTATTTTGTAGTTAATTTTAATTAGTTTTTTTTTTAACTTTTCATTGATTAAAATAATTTGCTCAATAATTGCTCGTTGACATCAACTCAACATGGAAACAACAATTTATACAAATATCAATTTAATAATAATCTTTTGGTGAAACGTCTGACTGGTGGGTTGAAAATGGTTACTATGGAAACTGATGCAAAAGCACAATGAAATACACATTCATGCAATACAACATTAACCCTCGAAGACCCAAACAACCTCAAAAGTATCCTTTACTGATCAAAAATGTTTAATAAGCACTAATCCTATCAATACATGTAAATAATTGGTGTAAAATACAGTTTATCATCTTTTCATGGTCATCAGATATGACCCATTTGGATGTTCAGAGGCTCCATGGAAACACCGTCAACTTCTACAACATTGATTCACCAGTAAAACCCGTGGAGTTCAGTTTTAAGTTAGGCTTTTAGAAATACAATTAAGACTTTTTTGTATTTCAGCCATTTCTATATAACTGATATGCTTTTATGTTTTTTGCTCTGTTTCTCGCTACATTATTATATATTTTCTTATGTACCTTGTTATTATTAGATTAGATTCAACAAGATTCCACATCCACTGACTAAGACACACACGGTCTATTTGAGGTCTTTGTTTACCTGGTAGTGTGCTAGTGTGTTCAGTCGCTTCCAGTCACTCTCGATTTTGGTCGTTACGTCTTCGTCTTGTAGGATGATCCTGGTGAGTCGACCCTGACGCCACTCTGACAACGCAAAAACAGACACACACACTAGTTATAAAGAGATTCTGGGATGAGAAAGATGGAAGAGGAATCTTATGGATGAGAAAATATAGATGTAAAATATCCATGTTGGTGTGGGCTGAGGATAAGACTGGGAAAGAAGCTACACTATATGGACAAAAGTATGTGGACACGTTGAATTCAGGTGTTTCTTTTCTAACAGGGGTCTGGGATACAA